>JAQQSZ010009162.1:0-12843 GCA_028646595.1 Phalanger gymnotis
GGAAATGGGGAGAAAATTTGTAATTCAAACGCCTGTGAAAATCAATGCTGAAAACCAAACATGTCAAAAATAAATTTAAAAAAATAAATATAAAAAAAAAGAAATAAACCAGTTGTCTTATGATGGGAGAATGCAAGTTTGCTAGCTGGGGATAAGTTGAGGACTGCTTGGAGTAGGTGAGTGCTCTGACTGGTACAAGAGGCCCAGATGGGCAGGAATAGTCCTTGTTAGGCGACTCATATGTTCTCATGGACATGTTATCAGCACCACAATGGCAATTGACCCACACTATAATCTCTGCTATTTTGTAACAGCTCCAGCCTAATTGTTTACCATATGATGTCTCTGATGAGTGCTGACATGCTTCACAATCAATTGCACACAATGGGATGCATTGGCAAACATTCCTCAACTGCCCAACCTCCAAAATTTCCTCAGCCTCTGCCACCAAAGCCTCCTCAACTCTTCTATTGCCTTCTTGGCCACTGAAACTTCCACAACCACCACTGCCCCCTCAGTGCCCAGAACCACTGCGCTTGGCGCAGTCTAGAGTTACTCTGTTTCCATCGGTCTCCCTGTCTTCCATGGCCTATTTTGCAACTTTTTTTCCTTCTGAGTTGAAGTCCACAAAACCAAACCCTTTTGATGACCCTATCTCCCTGTCTGTGACTATCTTGTCCCTCAGGGAGTCATGAAGTGAATTCTTTCAATGTTTCTTCTGTCATATCTTTGAACAGACCTTTGAGGAATGAGGTTTTACAGGACTAGCTCCTTGGGGCTGCATTAAGTATCTTCTGTCCCTTCATCCTAGCCAAATGGCTCTGCTTTCAATTTCTATATTGTTATAAAAATCAAAACTTCTTTTGCATATTCCATGGAGGCAAATTCAACGAATGCATACCTTTTAGGTTGGCCTTGGTTGTTCTGGGACAAGCTGATGGATGTTGTCTTCTCAAACACTCCTTGTAGACTTCAGTGGTGCTGTAGGCAAGGTTATGCAGCACCGGTGTCTTTGAGTCTGCCAGCTTGCTATTGTTTTCATTCCAGTAATTATTCTTCTCCCCTCTTGAATTCTCCTGTCCTTGAATTTTCTTCTCTGTGTGGTCCAGCATGTGTGCCCGGCAATCAATCTTAATTCCCTGTTTCTCTTCCAAGACCTTTTCTCTTCTAAGGCCTTGTCCATGTCTGCTTCTGTCTTAAATTCAATGTAGGCAATTCCTTTGGATATCTCATCCTTGGCACAGGCCAGTCTGACCTGAATAATGTCTTCAAACACCTCTTTGAGCAGATTTTCAAGAAAGAGTGTTCTTGCATATCAGTCTTTCTTGTTGTCTTTTGCTTTTTCTAGCTTCATTTCAGGGTCAAGCATGTTGGACCCACTGAGCTCCAGAGCCTTTTTCATGTCTTCAGCAGATTTGAATTTCACATAGTCAAACTTCCTGGTGGTGCCAATAAGGATGCCTTTTTTTTGCAAATAAGTCTGCAATATTAGTTTTTAGCTCAGAAATAGTTTTATTTAAGTTTAGGTTGCGAGTGAAGAGATTGAAATTGTATAGATGCTTCAACTTCCAATTTCTTTTTCTTGGCTTTGGTGGCTTTCTGTTTGCCCTTTTCCTTTTTCTTCTTTCCTGGTGCTTCTTTGACAGACATTTCATCCTCTTTCTTCCTCCTTTTCGTCCTCCTCTTTCTTCTCCTCATCTTCATCTTCCTCCTCCTCCTCAGATTCCTTGACTTTCTCAGCTTTACCAGGAGCAGCTTTCACAGAAGCAGTCTTCCTTTGGAAGGTGTAGTATCTATAGATTCTTCTTCAGAATCATCATTATCTTCTTCATCCTCATCATTATCCTCTTTCTCTATTTTGTTTTTAAGTAGGAATGGGTGTTTTACTAAGCAGAGGATGACATAGCCATATCTATGCTTGAGGGAAAAAAATTACCTTGGCAGCTGAGTGGAAAATGGATTTTCAGTAGGGGAACATTTGAAGTCAGAAGAATTAGGAGGGGAAAAGAATAAGCATTTATTAAGCCTAGTTGTTGTTGTGTTACGTCTGTTATATTCAACTCTTTCTGACCCCATTTGGGTTTTTCTTGACAGAGATATTGGAGTGATTTGCCATAACCTTCTCCAGCTTATTTTACAGATGAGGAAGTGAGGCAAATAGGGTTAAGTGACTTGCCCAGGGTCACATAGCTAATAGTGTCTGAGGCTATATTTGAATTCAGGTCTTCCTGACCTTGTGCTCTATCCACTATGCCATCTAACTGTCCAGTATAGGCTCGCATTATGCTAAGTGCTTCATAAATATATCATCTGATCATCACAACAACCCTATAAGGTAGGTACTATTATTATCCCTATTTTTCAGTTAAGGAAACTGAGGCATGAAGAGGTTAACTGATTTGCTTAGGGTCACATGGATGGTAAGTCTAAGGCTGGATTTGAATTTGTCTTCTTGACCCCAGGTCTAGCACTCTATCTGCCTCTACTAGCTAGTAGGCTTATCAATTTTATTAGTTTCACTGACCACTTTCTAGTTTTATTTATTCGTGCATTTTTTGCTTTCAATTGCGTTAGTCTCTTCTTCATCAAATTTTTCATTTTATTGTTTAATTTTTTATAGCATTTTAGTTGATTTTCCCTCTGTTTTTCCTCTGTTTATTGAAAGTGTTTAAAGACACAAATGTTTCCCTATGGATTTTTTGGCTGAATTCCAAAAAATTTGATATGTTGTCTCACTGTTATTTTCTTCGATGAAGTCATATATTTTTTCTATGATTTGATCTTTGACCTACCAGTTCTTTAGTACTAAATTGTTTCATGTGATAGGAGCAATATTCTACCCTTTTTCCCATTCAAATTAGTTTAGTTTTTCCTTAAAAGACATCCCTTGAGACCTGATTGGCTCAAGGGACTAAAATTTCAGACTGTTGATGTCAATTCCTCATCACCTGATTGCAAAGGAGTAACAGAGAATTGAGGAGGTTTGGCTGATGGATCATAGTGGATAGCTCAGGCAAGGAGCTTTGCTCAACTGAGTCAACTTGAAGTGTCTTCTTTGCCTATCTTTGTTTAACATCCAGCTGTTATGGCTAATTAGCCATTTTGCTAATTATTAAATGACTTATGAGTCTCATTTTGCCCTAATATTAAGCCTAAACTACCAGGGGGCTGGTCTGAGAAAAGCTCAGCCCAGAACAATTGGTATAGGCCTACAGAATTGGAACGTAATCATGTTTTTGAAGTGGAAAGATGAACAGTTTAGAGGAAGGTGAACCAGAATAGCTCCTATGCTTTTGGTGGTACTTTTTTGTGACGTCTTTGTGTTTCTTTGCTGTGGGGCACCCTCAGCTTCTGGAAGATCAGAGAATAAATTGTCTGTGGCCATTCAGCAAGAAGTGAACAAAGTGAATATGTTATGTTCTTAAGAATCACATCTTGAAGATAATGCTGGTAAACTTCGTTTCAGGCCCTTCAACTTTTTAAGTCTTCAGCTCTGGTAATTTAAGCCTCATCCAAGTTCTACTAGGGGATTTCTTGGATCATTATATTTCTAAGAGGAGCTAAATCATGGTTGATCGTTACACAATGTTACTGTTACTATGTACAATGTTCTCCTGGCTCTGCTCATTTCACTTTGCTCATGTAAGTTCATGTTTTCCAGGTTTTTCTGGAATCTGCCTGCTCATCATTTCTCATAGCACAATAGTATTTCATTACGTTAATAAACCACAGCTTGTTCAGCCATTCCCAATTGATGGGAATCTCTTCAATTTCCAATTCTTTGCAATCACAAAAAGAATTGCTATAAATATTTTTGTGCATGTAGGTCATTTCCTCATTTTTATGATCTTTTTGGGATACTGATCAAGTGACGATATTGCTGGGTAAAAGAGTATGAACAATTCAATTGCCTTTTGGGCCTAGCCGACAAAGCTCTTTATAGCATTATTTGTGGGGAGAGGACAAAGATATATGACCAATATTCTCTGGATGACTTTTTTAAAAAACCAAATTCAGTTAGTAGAAAATTACTGAATAGCTCAGGTCCTTAAGGTACTAATGGGACTGGAGGCACCTGTCATCATCTTTCCTTCCTTCCTCCCTTCCTTCTTTCTTTCCCTTCTTCCTTTCTTCTTCCCTTCCTCCCTTCCTCACTCCCTCCCTCCCTCCCTTCCTCTCTTCTTCCCTACTCCCTTCCTCTTTCCCTCCCTTTCTCCCTTCCTTCCTTCCTTCCTTCCTTCCTTCCTTCCTTCCTTCCTTCCTTTCTTCCTTCTTTCTTTCTCTCCTTCTTCTCCCTCTCTCTTTTTAGTTTTTCATTTTCTTCCAGTGATATGTAACAACAATTTTAACATTTGTTTTTAAAATTTTGAGTTACAAATTCTTTCCCTTCTTCTCTCCCCATCCTCACCTCATTGAGAAGGCAAGGAATTCCATATAGATTATATATGTGTAGTCATGCAAAACAACCAATTGATGTGCATCCTCTCATTTCCTAATTCTTTACCCTCAGAAAAGAGCTGCTATATTTTTGAACATATAGGTACTTTTCCTTTTTGTTTTTTATCTCTTTTGGGATGAAGATGTAGTAGGGATATTGCTATGTCAAAGAGTATGCATGATTTTAAAAGCTCTTTGGACATAGTTCCAAATTGCTCTATAGAATGGTTTAGTCAATTCACAACTCTGACAATAGTACATTAATGTCTCATTTTCCCAACATCTCCTCCAACATTTGTCATTTACTTTTTATGTCCTATTAGCTAATCTAATGGATATGAGGTAGTACTTTAGAATTGTTTTAGTTTGCATTTATTCAATCAATAGTGAGTTAGAATTTTTTTTCGTATGGCTACACGTAGCTTTAATTATTTCATCAGAACACTGATTATATCTTTTGATCATTTATCAATTAGTGAATGGCTCTTATTTTAAAAAAATTTGGCAGTTCTCTTTATGTTTGAGAAATGAGCCCTTTATCAGAGAAATTTGCTTCAATTTTTTCAGTTACTATTGCTAACTGTATTTCCCCGCATCGGATTCCCCCTACTCTCCTCTATTCTATTCTCTCCTTTCACTCTGTCCTCAAAAGTGTTTGCTTCTTATTATCCCCTCTCCCATCTGTGCTCCCTTCCCTGTGGACCCCTCGCTTTCTCTTATCCCCTTCCCCCCTACTTTTCCATAAGATAAGATAGACTTTTATACCCAATTTAGTGTGTATGTTACTCTCTCTTTAAGCTAATTCTGATGAGAGTAAGGTTCACTCATTCCCTCACCTCCCCCCTCTTCCCCTCCACTGTAAAAGATTTTTTTTTCATGTGAGATAATCTATCCCATTCTACCTCTCCCTTTCTCCCAGTGCCTTCCTCTCTCAGCTCCTAATTATATATTTTAGATATCATCATTTCATATTCAACTTACCCTGTGCCCTTTGTCAATATATATATATATATATATATATATATATATATATATATATATATATATATATATATATACATATACATATCCTTCCAACTACCCTAATAATGAGAAAGGTCTTATGAGTTACCAATATCATCTTTCCATGTAGAGATGTAAACAGTAAACTTTAATAAGTCCCTTGCAATTTCTCTTTCCTGTTTACCTTTTCATGCCTCTCTTGAGTCTTGTAATTTGAAAGTCAAATTTTCTATTTAGTCTTTTCTCAAGAATGAATGAAATTCCTCTATCTCATTGAATGCAATTTTTCCCTCTCGTGGATTATGCTCAGTTTTGCTGGGTAGATGATTCTTGGTTTTTATCCTAGCTCCACTGACCTCCAAAATATCATATTCCAAGCCCTCTGATCCCTTAATGTAGAAACTGCTAAATCTTATGTTATCCTGATTGTGGTTCCACAATACTTGAATTGTTTCTTTCTGACTGCTTGTCATTTATTCTTGACCTGGGAACTCTGGAACTTTGCTATAATATTCCTGGGAGTTTTCATTTTGGGATCTCTTTCAAGATCTCACCAATTGGTGGATATTTTCTATTTCTATTTTACCCTCGGGTTCTAGAATATTGGGGCAGTTTTCCTTGATAATTTCTTGAAAGATGATGTCTAGGCTTTTCTTTTTGATTTTGGCTTTCAGGTAGTCTAATAATTTTTAAATTATCTCTCTTGGATCTATTTTCCAGGTCAGTGGTTTTTCCAATGAGATATTTCACATTGTTTTCAATTTTTTCATTCTTTTGGTTTTATTTTATAATTTCTTGATTTCTCATAGAGTCATTAGCTTCCATTTGCTCCATTCTAATTTTCTTGGAGGGGGGAGGGCTAGGCAATTGGGGTTAAGTGCCAAGGTCATATAGCTAGTGCTATGGTCAAGAGTCTGAGGCTGGATTTGAACTCAGGTCCTCCTGACTGCAGGACCAGTGCTCTATTCACTGTGCCACCTGGCTGCCCCTCCATTCTAATTTTTAAGGAATTATTTTCTTTAGTGAGCTTTTGGACCTCCTTTTCCATTTGGCCAATCCTGCTTTTTAAGGCATTCTTGTCCTCATTGGCTTTTTGGACCTCTTTTGCCATTTGGTCTAGTCTATTTTTAAGGTATTATTCAGTATTTTTTGAGTCTTCTTTAGCAAGCTGTTGACTCATTTTTCATGATTTTCTTGCATCACTCTCATTTCTCTTCCCAATTCTTTCCTCTACATCTCTTACTTGATTTTCAATTCTTTTTTGAGCTCTTCCATGGCCTGAGACAATTCATATTTTTCTCGGAGGCTTTGGATGTATAAGCTTTAACTTTGTTGTCTTCTTTTGAGTGTATATTTTGATCTTCCTTGTCACCAAAGTAAGTTTCTATAGTCTGAGTTTTTATGCTGTTTGCTCATTTTCCTAGCCTATTACTTGACTTTTTAACTCTTTGTTAAGGTAGGGCTCTGCTTCCAGTGTGGAGTGCATACTGACCCAAGATTTAGGGGTTTTGTGCAGCTGTTTTCAGAGATACTTCTAGGGACCTGTCAGTTTTCAGTTCTTCCAAGGTGGTATCACCCAAGAAAAGGTGCTTACTACTATGTGAGTGACCACAAGCACTCTTTCTCTGCCCTGGAACTGTGAGGAGGGTGCCCTCTCCACTGCTTCCATTGGCTCTGTTATGCTAGTGCTCCTCCTTGCCCCAGGGCTGCCACCCAGGACTGCAACCCAGATCCAGGTATGGGCAAAGCAACAGAGTCCTGCCTCAGTGCTAGCAAAGAGACCCCTGAAATCTTCTTCTAACCAGTTGTTCAATCCAATTACCATCTGTGAGCTGAGAGCTCCAGAAGCAGCCCTCTTTCTTTCTTTCCACAAAATGACTAATAAGGAACATGTTTTACGTGATTGCAGGAAATAAATTCTGAATTCAAAATTCTCATTATTCTTTTTAACCACTCAGGAGCAATGTTGTAGTTCCATGTTTTAATTTTTTTTTGCAATAGAATTTTTATTATATTGCCTTAGCCTACCCATGACAATTAATGTTTCTCCATTGTTTAGATCTGTCTTTATTTGTATGATAAGTATTTCATAATTATGGTCACATAGTCCCTGGGTTTGCCTTAGTTTTGTTGGTAGTATATATAAATGCCAATGATTTATGTTGCATTTTTATATCTCATAATTTTCCTAAAATCACTAATTTTTTCTAGTGTTCCTTTTAGTTGATTCTTTAGGGTTCTCTACACGGTATTATATCATCTACAAAGAGTAATAGCTTTATTTCTTCACTGGCTATTATTCCTTCAATTTCTTTTTCTTGCCTTATTGCTATAGGTAATATTTCTTTTTTTAAAAGATTAATTTATCTATTTTTCATTTTCAACATTCATTTCCACAAGATTTTGAGTTACAAATTTTCTCCCCATATCTCTCCTCTCCCAACCCCAACATGGCATGTATTCTGATTGCCCCTTTCCCCAGTCTGCCCTCCCTTCTATCAGCGCCCCCCCCCATCCCATTACTTTCTTGTAGGGCATATTTCTGTACCCCATGGCCTGTGTATTTTATTTCCCAGTTGCATGTAAAAACAATTTTTAACATGTTTTTAAAACTTTGAATTCTAAATTTTCTCCCTGCTTCCCTCTCCACCCACCCTCATTGAAAAAGCAAACAATTCAATATAGGTTATATGTGTGTAGTTACGCAAAACACTTCCATAATAGTCTTGTTGTGAAAGACTAACTGTATTTCCCTCCATACTATCCTGCACCCCTCCCATTTATTCTATTTTCTCCTTTGACACTGTCCCTTTTCAAAAGTGTTTGCTTCTGACTACTGCCTCCCACTATATTCTCCCATCTATCACCCCTCTTCTTATCCCGTTCCCCTCTACTTTCCTGTAGGGTAAGTTACTCATTTGAGTGTGTATGCTATTCCTTCCTTAAGCCAAATCTGATGACAGCAAGGTTCACTCATTCCCTTTCACCTCTCCGCCTCTTCCCTTCCATATAAAAACTTTTTCTTGCCTCTTTTATGTGAGATAATTTATCCCATTCTGTCTCTCTTTCACCTCTCCCAATATATTCCTCTCTCACCCCTTAATTTTTATTTTTTAGATATCATCACTTCATGTTCAACTCACCCTGTCCTCTCTGTCTATATATACACACACACATATATATACATACATACATACATACATACATATATATGTATATATATATATATATATATATTTCTATGCATATTCCCTTCAACTACCCTAATACTGAGAAAGGTCTCATGAGTTACTAATATCATCTTTCTATGTAGGAATGTAAATATTTCAACTTTAAAAAGTTCCTTATGATTTCTCTTTCCTGTTTACCTTTTCGTGTTTCTCTTGATTTTTGTGTTTCAAAGACAAATTTTCTATTTAGCTCTGGTCTTTTTTTATCAAGAATGCTTGAAAGCCCTCTATTTCATTGAAAGTCATTTTTTCCCTAGTTTTGCTGGGTAGGTGATTCTTGGTTTTAATCCTAGCTCCTTTTTTTTTGGAGGGGGAAGGCAGGGCAATTAGGGTTAAGTGACTTGCCCAAGGTCACACAGCTAGTAAGTGTGTCAAGTGTTTGAGGCCAAATTTGAACTCAGGTCCTCCTGACTCCAGGGCCAGTGCTCTACCCACTGCACCACCTAGCTGCCCCAATCCTAGCTCTTTTGGCTTCCAGAATATCATATTTCAAGCCTTTCAATTCCTTGATGAAGAAGCTGCTAGATCTTGTGTTATCCTGATTGTGTTTCCACAATACTCGATTTGTTTCTTTCTAGATGCTTGCAAGGAAACCTTGCATATAAACCTATTCCCTAAAGTTAAAAGAAAAGGATGAGATTGGCTCATTGCTTGCATAGTTTCTTTGGATACCATGCATTGCTATAGCTAGAGAATAGGGGCATTCTTCTTCTGGTGGTAAAGTTAAGACTTCTCTTTTCAGCAATTTGCAAAGTGGATTTGTTTGGTCCACCTTTGACTTCACTGGTTTATAGGTAAATCTGGGCATCAAACCTAAAGGAAGCTCAAGAAATAGCTGATAAGGTGTTAGATAAGGAGAAAGTATGTAGACTAAGCTCTATCCTGAGGAGCTACAAGCTGTTGAAGATTTCTATTAAGTTCCATTGAAGGAAACCTTTCATATAATCCTATGGACCAAGGCTAAATTGTAAGAGTGGGGTTGCCTCATAACCTGCTTGATTTCCTTGGATTCAGTGCATTGCTATAGCTAAAGACTGTAGAGCTTTCTGCTTTTGGTGGTTAAGACTTTTCTCTTTTGGCAAATTCGAAAAGTGGGTTTGTTTGGTCAATCTTTGCCTTCAATGGGATAAAACATAATTATGGGGATCAACCCCACAGAAAGCTTGACAGACAAACACAAGATAATGCATTGGATGAAGAGAAAGTAAGTAGATAATACTTAATCCTGAGCAGCTTCCAGGTATTGTATATTTCTGTTGAATTCCATTTAAGGAAACCTTTCATGTAATCCTATCTAACAAGGTAGAATATTATTGATGGGATTTGCTCATAACTTAATTGGTTTCCTTAGATTCAATGCACTACTATAGCTAGAGACTCTGGAGCTTTCTGCATTTGGTGGTGAAGTTAAGACTTTTCTCTTTCAAAGAATTTGGTACACCATAGATTTCAATGGGATAAAACATATGCATGGGGATAAATCCCTCAGAAAGCTAAGGATAATGCATTAGATGAAGAGACAGTAGGCAGATAAAGCTGTATCCTGAGCATTTACCAGGCGTTAAAGATTGCTGTTGAGTTCCATTGAAGGAAACATTCCATATAAATCTATTCACCAAGGTTAAATAAAAAGGATGGTGTTCACTTATAAGTTGCTTGGATTTCTAGGATTCAATGCATTGCTATAGCTAGAAACTCTGGAGCTTTCTACTCTTTGTGGTGAATTTAAGGCTTTTCTATTTCAGCAATTTGCAAAGTGCGTTTGTTTGGTCCCCATTGACTTCATTGGGATAAAACATGAATCTGGAGATAAATCCTACAGGGAGCTCAAGAAATGTGAGAGTAGGACATTAGATCAGGAGATGTCAGTAGAGAAAGCTGTATCTTGAACAGGTACAAGCTGTTAAAGATTTCTGTTGAGTTTCATTGAAGGAAACCTTTTACATTTTCCTATTCACCAAAGAAAAATGAAAAAGATGGAATTTGCTTATTACTTAGTTACTGTGAATTCAATGCATTGGTATAGCTAGAAAGTCTAAAGCTTTCTCCATTTGGTGGGAAGTTCAGAGTTTTCTCTTTTGGGAAATTTGCAGTTGATTAGTTTAGTCCACTACTGACTTCAATGGGATAAAACATAAATCTGAGGATTAATCCTACAGAAAGCTCAAGAAGGTCGATATAATGCATTAGATGAAGAGAAAGTTGGTAGAAGAAATGAAAAGGATGGAAATTGCTCATAACTTGCTTGGCTTCTGGGATTCAAAGCATTGCTATAGCTAGAAACTATGGAGCTTTCTGCACCTGGTGGTTAAGGTAAGACTTTTCTCTTTCTGGAAATTTGGAAAGTAGATTTGTTTGGTCCACCATTGATTTTAATGGGATATAATGCAAATATGGGGATAAATCCTACAGAAAGTTCAAGAAACACAAGATAATGCATTGAATAACTGACATACACAGCAGAATATAAATGGTAAAGCAAAAAATTTCTGTTTCAGGAAAATGTATACATTAATCACTACACACAATTTTCAAATCTGCCAGGCTTTTATTTACCACCTTGTAGGTTTTCTTTTGTTCTCTGCTATATGCTTTTTACTTTAATTCTCCCCCTTCCTTCCCCACTGTCTACACCTAAAATTGATCTCCACCATATACATGTATACACAAACATCAGTATATGTAGGTATCTCTAAATCTACACGTATATACACAGATCCATTCAAACACATACATATAAGATTACTCTGCTTGTTGCCACTTGTCCTCTGTTTCTCTGAAGGTGGACAGCATCTTCTTTCATCTGTCCAAATCTTTCCGTGTTTCTCTAAATCAAGCAGCTCATCATTTGCTTCACCACAGCAGTATTCCAACCCAATTATAGTCTGAGAGATTTTCTAGGAAAGTTTATCCCCTCAGGATAGGGGAAAGCAGGCCTGTGAATATGGCTAGACTACTTCTTTTCTGATCCTTCCCCAACTCTCCACTGAACTGTCCACCCTGAACTAGGTGGGAGGGAAATTCTCTCCCTCAATCCCTTTCCCACCTGATTGAGAAGGCAAGCAATGTGACATAGGTTATACACATACATACAAAAATAAAGTACAGGAAAAGAATCTTTGGCTCCACCAGTTCTTCCTTCCTTCCTTCCTTCCTTCCTTCCTTCCTTCCTTCCTTCCTTCCTTCCTTCCTTCCTTCCTTCCTTCCTTCTTTTCTTTCTTTCTTTCTTTCTTTCTTTCTTTCTTTCTTTCTTTCTTTCTTTCTTTCTTTCTTTCTTTCTTTCTTTCTTTCTTTCTTTCTTTCTTTCTTTCTTTCTTTCTTTCTTTCTTCATATAGTTAATTCATTTTTAGTTTTTAACATTCACTTCCATAAGGTTTTGAGTTTTCAACATTCTTACCCACATACTCCTCCACCCTTCCCAAGAAGGTGTACAATCTGATATAGGCTCTACTTATACATTCATATTAAACATATTTTCACATTAGTCATTACGCAAAGAAGAATTAGAACTAATGGGAGGAAGCACGAGAAAGAAGAAACAAAACAACAAAAGAAATGGAGAGCAAATACTAAGCTTCCATCTGCGTTCAGAATCCAAAATTCTTTCTCTGGATGTGGATAGGATTTTGGATCATGAGTCTTTTGGAGTTGTCTTAGATCTTTGCATTGCTGACAAGAGCTAAGTCAAGGTCACTCATCAAACAATGTGGCTGTTACTGTGTACAATGTTTTCCTGGTTTTGCTCATTTCACTCAACCTAAGTTCTCCACCAGTTCTTTCTCTGGAGATGAACAGCACCTTTCATCAAAAATCCTATAGTTCCAGAGTTTCCAGGTCAAGGAGAAAATACTACAAGCAGCCAGAAAGAAACAATTTGAGTATTCTGGAAACACAATCAGAATAACCCAAGATCTAGCAGCTGCTACACTAAGAGATCGAAGGGTTGGAATACAATATTCCGGAGGTCAATGGAGCTAGGATTAAAACCAAGAATCACCTACCCAGCAAAACTGAGTATCATGCTCCAAGGCAAAACATGGATTTTCAATAAAATAGAGGACTTTCAAGCTTTCTCAGTGAAAAGACCAGAGCTGAATAGAAAATTTGACTTTCAAACACAAGAATCAAGAGAAGCATGAAAAGGTAATCAAGAAAAAGAACAAGAAAAAGAAA
>JAQQSZ010009163.1:0-12843 GCA_028646595.1 Phalanger gymnotis
AAAAAAAAAAAAAGGAACCCTACCCTGGAGGCATTTATGCTCACAGGGAGGAAATCTTGTCCTAGGATTTTTCTTCAGGTTTTCTCTGATTGTCCCAAGAGAATTCCTGTTCGGCCCCTACTCATTTGTTTCATTGCTCTATGTTCACCCAAAGGTGCTATTTTCTCTTTTGTAGAGGAAAATCTTCAGAGCTTGAAATTTTCTGACCTACTCTGCTATCTATCCAGGATCCTCTCCCCCAGGACCTAAATTTAAATCCTGACTTTGCCGTTTACCTTGCTGAATCCTCGCTACCTAGTGCTGTTTGAATTTTAACACATCATGTAACTTTTCTAGGTCTCAGTTTCTATTTCTCTAAATTCCAATGGACTAGATGATTTTTCTGCATCTTTCCAGCTCTACATCCATGAAGCTCTGATCATCTGAACTTTAATAAAGCAGAGAGCTCTCTGAGAAACAGAATAACAGGTGAAGAATGACTAATGTCAGGGTTATAACAAACAGTAACAGAGGAATGTAAAATGACAACCGTAGTAGAAGAATATAAGTTTTTATATAAAAAAAAAACAATTTAACTTGAAGACAGAATGTGGTATGACAATATGATAATTTTTGATTCCCAGAAACACATGATGAAACAAAATCCTGAAACATTAAGAGCACAGGGTAAAATTCAGATCAATTGAATATATGGTATGCTAGTACAGAGGGATGTCAAGTTCATCTACTCAGAAATATAGTCACTGATTTCCACACTTCAACACTGACTTGAGAATGTTATAAATAGCCAAGAAGAGATCCTTCACATATCAAAGTAAAACTATCTGGTAGATCACAAAATATTATTTGTTTATCATAGGAAATGAAAGAAAAAAGCTAGAATTTGAAATTCTGGAAAACAAAAGAATTTGGATTTTATTCTATGTAAATCTAGTCTTAATGATCAAATATGTGTTTTCCGTGGGAGAAAAATTGAACATGTCATTTTATAGATTAATAATAAAATAATAATTATAAATAAATAAATAAATCCACAAAATAATAAATAAAAATCCACAAAAGTAAACAAGTCAATATAAAGCCCCTTCCAAAAATACCAATCAGGTAAATCAGTGTTTAGATCCTGTAGGGAAAACTTTCATGTCTTTTAAAAGTCTCACATTGTATAAAGGTCAATGAGAACATTCATGAGTGATACATATAAAGAAAAATTCACCTTTAGTAGGGAAAGAGTTAAGAGAAGGAAAAATCAAATTTTGAATGGGGTGCCACAAGGTTCATTCAAAGATATTTAAAGATAGAATGGAAATTATGGGAGGGGAGATGGAGACATTTCTGGATCACAGTGTTCTTGTCTAAAATAATACCATATCTGAGGGTCATTGAGTACAAAATAAATATTTGGATATGAAACACATGATGGAAAACCAAGAAGTATTATAGCAGAGAGCAATGTAAATTGGGAGAGGAGGAAAAATTTAGCAGGATCACAGGACTCGAGTGACTTGGGATCAAAAGGCCTTGTAAATACTCAAATCAGTGTCTTACCCTACAGGAAAGTAATGGGGAAGGGAATAAGAAGGAGGGATGATAGAAAGGAGGGCAGATTGGGGGAGGAGGTAGTCAAGAGCAAATACTTTTGAAAAGGGACAGGGATAAAGGAGAAAATTGAATAAAAGAGGAGAGGAGAGAATGGAAGGAAATATAGTTAGTCTTTCAGAAGATGACTGTTATGGAAATATTTTGCATAATGATACATATATAACCTATATTGAATTGCTTGCCTTCTCAAGGAGGGTGGGTGGAGAGGAAAGAAAGGAGAGAATTTGGAACTCAAAGTTCTAAAAACAAATGTTTAAAAAAGTGTTTTTCACATGCAACTGGGAAATAAGATATACAGACAACAGGGTATAGAAATCTATCTTGCCCTACAAGAAAGTAAGGTGAAGTGGGATGGTGGAATGAGGTGATAGAATGGGGGGCAGAATGGGGAAAGAGGCAATCAGAATACATGCTGTCTTGGGGTGGAGAGGAGGGTAGAAATGGAGAGAAAATTTGTAACTCAAAATCTTGTAGAAATGAATGTTAAAAACTAAAAATAAATTTAAAAAAAGAATGTGACTTACAGACCAACTAAAATAGCTTGAATTCCTAAAAAAAAAGAAGACCTTGTAGATTACTTATTACAATTCCTACATTTTGAGCTTGAGAAGAATGAAGCTCTGGTCTTACCCAGTTTTCTCAGGAGAAATCTGAATTTAGGATGGGGGCCTCAATGTTTATCTATTTCTTTTACTATACTATCCTTTCTTTTTAAGATTTTGGTGTGGGGGAAGGTGGGAAGAGCCTAAATGATCGAGTAAAAGCAGGGACTTGCTTTAGCTCTCCCCCAAAACTCCTGCATATTAATGTAAAACATGATTGCAAACAAATTCTAGAGCTACAGAACCCACAAAATGAGAGAGTGAAACAGTTCTTCAGCCCAAGAGAGCCTGGAAGATTGACAGGAATTTCCATCTATCTCAAGGTCCTGGGAGCAGAGCACAGCCCTACATGGGCCATGCTGGAACACACTAGGCCTGAGCAGACCAGGTGGTACAGGCCTCAGGGAACTGTATCACTGGCAGCTGTGGCAGATGTCTCAAACCACTAATGCCAAAGACAACTTAGAAGGTCAGTGGAAAAACTCTGCTCAACCTGCCTGAGAGAAGAGTGACCTCTGCCCTAGAGTGGTGGAGGTGGCTTTAGCAGCAGCAGCAGTGGCTGCTTCTGGATCTCCAGGCCCACACATGATGGGAGGATCAAGTGGCTGATCAGAGGGGGCATGCAGGGATCTCTTTGCAGGTGCTAAGGCAGGATCCTCTTGCTTTGCTCTGCTTGGATATGTGTCATAGTCCTAGGTAGTGCTTCTAGGGTGAGGAGAAGTGCTGGTGTGCAAAAGCTTGTGGTGGCTGTGGAGAGGGAACTGTCCTCACAGTTTCCAGGCAGAAAAGAGTGCTTGAGGTCACTCACAGACCAGAACACAAGCCAGAAGGGGAGTAAACAACCCTCTTTGGATCATACCACCTTGGAAGAATGGAAAATTTACAGGTGCCTAGAAGTAGCTATGAAGACAGCAGCACAGAACCCCTGAAGCTTGGGAAAGAGCACTCTCCACACTGGAAGCAGAGTTATACCTTGAGAAAGAGCTCAAAAGTCAAGCAATTGGCTGGGGAAAATGAGCAGATAGCATAAAAAATTCAGACTATAGAATCTTACTTTGGTGACAAAGAAAATCAAATCATACAACCAGAAGAAGACAACAAAGTCAAAGATCCTACATCCAAAGCATCCAAGAAAAATATGAATTGGTCACAGGCCATGGAAAAACTCAATAAGGAGTTTGAAAATCAAGCAAGCGAATTAGAAGAAAAATGTGAAAAAAAATGAGAGGGATGCAAGAAAATCATGAAAAATAAGCTTGCTAAAGGAGAGTCAAAAATACTTAAAGACTTAACCCAAATGGCAAAAGAGGTCCAAAAAGCCAATGAGGAGAAGAATGCCTTAAAAAGCAGAATTGTCCAAATGAAAATGGAGGTCCGAAAGCTCACTGAAGAAAATCATTCGTTAAAAATTAGAATGGAGCAAGTGAAAGCTTATGACTTTATGAGAAATCAAGAAATTATGAAATAGAACCAAAAGAAAGAAAAAAATAGAAGACAATGTGAAATATTTTACTGGAAAAAAAACTGCCCTGATATTCTAGAACCAGAGGGTAAAATAGAAATTGAGAGAATCCACTGATCACCTCTTGAAAAAAGATCTCAAAAGGAAAACTCCTAGGAATATTTTAGCCAAATTCCGGAGTTACCAGGTTAGAGATAAAATACCGCAAGCTGGTAGAATGAAACAATTCGAGTATTATGGAAACATAATCAGGATAATGCAAGATCTAGCAGCTTCTACATTAAGGGATTGAGGTCTTGGAACATGATATTCCAGAGGTCAAAGGAACTAGGATTAAAACCAAGAATCACCTACCCAGCAAAACTGATTTTAACACCTCAAGGGAAAAATGGATATTCAATAAAATAGAGGACTTTCAAGCATTCTTGATGAAAATATCAGAGCTGAATAGAAAATCTGGCTTTCAAATACAAGAACCAAGAGAATCATGAAATGATAAGCAGGAAAGAGAACATCATAAGGGACTTATTAAATTGAACTGTTTACAATCGTGCATGGAAAAATGATATTCGTTACTTGCAAGATCTTTCTCAGTATTAGGGTAGTTGAAGGGAATATATGAGAGAGAGGACACACTGAGTTAAATATGAAGGGATGCTATTTAAAATAAAATTAAGGGGTGAGAGAGAAATATATTGGGAGAAGGAGAAATGTAGAGATAGAATAGGGTAAATTATCTCATACAAAAGAGGCAAGGAAAAGCTGTAATAATGGAAGGGAAGGGGGGAGTGAAATGAAATGAGTGAACCTTACTCTCATTGGATTTGGCTTAAGGAGGGAATAACATAGACTCTCAATTGGGTATATTACCTTTCAGGAAAGTGGGGGGGGGAAGGGATAAGGTGGTGTGATAGAAGAGAGGGCAGATTAGGGGAGGGTGCAGTCAGAAGCAAACACTTTTGAAAAGGGACATTATCAAAGGAGATAATAGAATAAATGGGGGGTGGGATAGGATGGAGGGAAATATAGTTAGTCTTTCACAATATGACAATTATGGAAGTGTTTTGCATAATGAAACATCTATAACCTATATTGAGTTGCTTGCCTTCTCAATGAGGGTGTGTGAGAAGGGAAGAAGGGAGAGAATTTGGAACTCAAAGTTCTAAAAACAAATGCTCACAAAAAAACTGGCAAATAATATATACAAGCAGAGATATCCATCTTTCCCTACAAGAAAGTAAGGGAGAAGGGGATGGGGGGGGTGATAGAATGGAGGACGTACCGGGGAAAGGACTAATCAGAATGCATGCCATCTTGGGGTGTGGGGAGGGGAGACATAGGGAGAAAATTTGTAACTCAAAATCTTGTGGAAATGAATGTTGAAAACTGAAAATAAATTAATCTAAAAAGTTTTTTTGGGAATGAATAACTATATATAAAGCTATGTCAAGCAAAGTGATAAGTAGAGATAGAATTGTAAAGTTAGAATCTCAAAGCATGCTATCATTTGGGTTGAGCAAAATGAGAGACAAGGTAACTCTCTTTAGAATGACTGGTCTTATATAAACATTGACAGTAAAAACTGAAAAATATGGTAGTGAAGCAAAAGCAAAGGGAATTAAATTCTAAGATTTCCTAGAATAGTGATGAAATGGGGATGCAGAAGAGGAAGAACTGAATTAGTACTTTAGAAATTGGATTCCATAGGTGCAGTATATTTAAACAAAGGGGTAGGGTATGGGGGTGTGACAAATAAAGATGTGCTAAATAATCTGGTAGTGATTAGCTAAGAAGTATTTGAGGAAGAGTGAAAAAGAGAAGAAGAAGAGAGGAAAAAATAATAATTCAAGTAGCCTCAATTAACCTGAGATTGACTCAGGAAGTTCGGTGCACTGAATATGTTTGGGAAGAGAATAAATTTATTGTTTCTCTTTTTAAAATTGTGTTGATGGAGTTTTTTATTACAAACATTGACATATAAGTCCCACTTTGAAAGATCTCTTGCAACAAAGAAAAAAGTTAAATATAAGTAATAAATAATACAAAGACTCATTCTGAAAACCAATGCAAGATTACAAATTTGTGACATCTCTAAACTCTCTATTTTTAATTAACATAAATCTATATTCTCTCTCCCCTGCCAATTCCATTGGAAAAAGTAAAACAAAATAAGTTCCCACATTGATGTCCTCCCTCCATACCTTTCCCTCCCTTTCCCCCTCTTCTCACACACATAGACATATATGTGTGCATGTGTGTGTGTGTATATATATGTGTGTGTGTGTGTATGTATACATACTATAGAAAAACTATAAAAATATACATTTTGTCATCTTTGATCCTCTCTGTCCCTTATTTGGTCATGAAATTTTCTCCTATCTATAAATTTAGTAGGTAATTATTATCATGTTTCACTGCTTATAATTTCACCTTTTATATCTAGATCACATGCCCATTATGAGCTTATTTTTTCAGATGAAGTATGAAGGTGTTAAATGAGTTTCTAGTCTAAATATGATTTTTTTCAATAGTACTGTCCAGTTTTCTGAAAAAAAAAATGTGTTAATGAGCCTTTATCAAAGTGGTTGAAGTCTTTGTGCATTTAGAATACTAGAGGAATAGATACACTTATTTCTGTATTTTGTTTACCCAATGTGTTTCAGTGATAATTTTCTCTATTTTTAACTGGTATCAAATTGTTTTGAAAATTACTGCTTTGGTTACTTTTTTATGTAACACGATTTTATCTATGTCATAGAATATTGGTACTTCTACAACCTCTTCATTCCCATTTGTTTTTATTCTTTTTCTTAAGAGTCTTGACCTTTTTTCCCCATACAACAAATTTCTTTATTATTTTTCTTACATCTATAAAGTAATCCTTTGATAGTTTGGTATGTGAATGAATAAGTAAATTAATTTTATAGCATTATCATTTTTACTATAATGATTCAGTCTACCTATAAGAACTTACTATTTTTTTCAAAGATGTAGGTTTTTCTTTATTTCTATAAGCAGTTTGTATTTGTATTTATGTAGTTCTTGTATATATCTTAGAACACAGACTCCCAAGTATTTTATACTTTCTTTAGTTATTTTAAATAGATTTTTTTTTATCTTTTTCTACTGGGTTTTATTGGATTTATATATAAATGTACAGCCATTATCTTTTTAATGCTGCAAGTTAGCTGAAATTATTAATTGCTGAAATTAATTTTAATGAACTATTCAAGTTTTTTAAGTGTACCATAATTTCATCGGCAAAAATTGATAATTTTGGTTATTCCTTACATATGTCTATTCCTCACTTTTTTTTCTTCTCTAAATGTTATAGTCAGCATTTCTGGTACTATATAAAATTGAAGCAGTGACATTTGACATTCTTGTTTCACCACCTGAATTTATTGGAAAGGATGCTCATTTATCTCAATTATACAAAGTGGTAGCTCTTCATTCTAGATATATACTACTTATCATTTTAGGGAAGCGTCCATTTGTTACTAGGTTTTCTAATATTTTTAACCTAAGTGGGCATTGTACTTTGTTACAAGCGTATTCTGCATATATAGCATATATTCTTCATCATTTAAACACATGATTTTGTTTATTTAACTATTATCATGGTTAATTAAATTTATAGTTTTCCTAAAATTAAATCAAACCTGCATTGTTGGTATAAATTCAACCTGATCATAATGTATATTTTTGTATTATGTTGTTTTTTTTCCCTTTCTGCTAATATCTTGTTTAAAATTTTAACATCTTTGTTCATTAGAGATATTGGTTTGTAGGTTTTTTTTTTCTGTTTTGACTCTCGCTTTTATATGTAACACGATTTTATTTACGTCATAGAATGAATTTTTCAAGAAACTTTTTTTGTGATTTTTGCGTTTAATTTATGTAATTTTGCAATTAATGCTTCTTTGAATATGTGATAGAATTCGTTTCCTAATTCATCATGTTTTCTTCCTTTTTACCTTTGAAATTCATTTATGACCAGTTCAGTTCCTTCCTCTGAAATTACATGATTTAATCTCTATATTTCTTATTCTTTTCATTTGGTTCTTTACATTTAAAAAAAATCTTCATTAATTTTATTTAAATTGTTTTTATTAGTTTATAGTTGGGCAATTTTTTAAAAAAAATCCTTTATTTTTACTTTATTGATTTTGATTTTCCTATTTAATTTTAATATCAGTAATTTGGTTTTCCTCTTTATTCTTTTTAATCAAATTAGCTAATGGTTTATTTAACTTTTAGTCGTTTAAATTTTTTTCAATGTAACTGGTGTCCCAAAGTCAATTGGTATGGATCTCTTTTCTCGTTGGGTGATATCAATATCTTTTACCTGTATAAGGGGTAGGCCGAGTGGGCAAATGAGGGAGAGAAGAAAGGTCATATCTCTTTTATATCTTTGGGGTCTTTTGGATTTCAGAGTCAAGAGAAAAGGTATGATGTATTCTAACCTCTCTTTCATACCATTAGGAGAAAATGACTATTGGAAAAAGCTGGCGATCTGTATCATGTCAGAGATTTTTTCCTTTGGGTGAGATCTAGGAGTCTCTTGGTTGAGTTGGATACTTCAAATCACAATTAGAATTACCTGCATTGCCCCCCCCACCATGTGTGTGTATGTACATATAGCTATTATCTATATATCTGTTTACCTATCTATCCATATACTCATATCTATCTATCAATATACTCATAACCTCATGTGTATTCTTTCCAGAATAAGTAAGTAGTTTGCTATTTAGTGTATATGTTCTTTGTGGAAATAGTACTTTGTGGAAAGAGATTAAAGCCTTGGATACAAAGTTTAGGGTATTCCTTTCCCCATTATAGAACAGTGATCAGGAGTTTACCTTAAACCAAAAACTCACTTCCCCAGAAATATAGTATTTAAGTGAGCATATATATAATTCTAGCCTGGTCTCTCACTCTGAGGAGAATGAAGTCACAAGGTCCAGGCTCCAACCTGCTTCTCCTCTTGCAAGAAATTTGGTTTTCTTTGAAGAAGGGTGGAAGAAGACACACTAGAGAAACTAGTCATTGTCTCCATGTAAGCCACACATTTAAAATAGGTTATTGTTTTCAATTTTGTTAATTTCTTCTTTTATTTTCAATGTTACTATTTAAAGACTTCTTTTAAAATTATTAGTTTTCTAGTATTTTTCATTGCATTCCCATTTCAATTATATGTTTATCCTTTTGTTAATAAAATGTTTAGACATATACATTTTCCTCATAGTAACTTTTATACTACATCCTCCAAAATTTTGAATATTGTCTCTATATTGACATTATCTTTAAAGAAATTGTCATATTGTTTTAAGGAAACCTTTAGATGCCTAGTACTTTTTTTTTTAAAGAAAGTATAATTTGATGGATGGAAAAACAAGAATTCTATCACTTTCCTTGTAGCATCTCTTCTAAACTTTTTTTGTGGCCTCCAATATTCCCCCTTCCCTTCCCTCTAATCAGAAGTCTTTCTATAGATTTTTACTGCAGACATAATGGCTATTTACTTATTTGTTCTCTCTTTTTTCTGTAGTCTATGTCCAAAAGTTCTGTGGCATCATCCTCTATTCTCTCCTTTATTCTAATTTCTTATGAAGGGCTTTCCATTATACTCACCAAGGCTATAACTCTCTCTCTCTCTCTCTCTCTCTCTCTCTCTCTCTCTCTCTCTCTCTAAATATATATATATATAAAATATATATATATGTATGTATGTATGTATGTATATGTGTGTATGTGTGTGTGTACACACCATTGATTCTCTCCCTTCTTGTCTTTTCCAAGAAATTGGACACACACCCTTTTCCCAAAATAATGATACATCTATCCTTCTCAAATGGTTTCTATTGTGTTGCCCAGATTCACCCACTTCTCAAAACTTATTCACTTTACCCAGTATTTCCTTAAAGTTATTGTCCTTTTCTCAAAGTCCTTGGGAACTTTATTTACTCATTGTAACCACTTCTTCTTTCATTTATTTCTGAACTTGGCATTTCTAACTGTTCATTAACCTGAAACAAGTTTCTCCAAATTTAGTGTTCTCTCCATCACCAAAACTGATAGACTTCTTAGTTCTCCATTCTTCCTGTCCTCTCGAAGCAATGATTGTATTGACCGCTTTTGCTTTCCCAGATACTCTTTCCTCTCTTGAGAATTTTTGACACTGAATTCCTCTTGTTGTCTTCCTTCCTTTCTGGCTGTTCCTACATAGTCCCTTTCAATGCATCATCTTCTATGTCCTACCCCTAATTTTCATAGTCCCCTGAATCTTTATCCTTGGCCCTCTTCTTTTTCCTCTTTAAATCCAGTAGATTGTTGATTTTATTAACTCCCATAGATTTAATTATCACATCTATGCATAAAAGCCTTTTGACAAAATAAAGCATTCATTTACGTTAAAAAATCATAGACATGAAAAGGCCCTTTTGTTATTGTGATTTAAAAAATATATAAGAACAAGAGCTAACATTGGTTGCCATGGTGAAATACTAGGAGCATTCCAAGTAAGTACAATGGTATAGCAAAAATGCCCTCCTCCCCACTCTTATCTGATATTAATCTATAAACTATGGCCATAGCACTAAGAAGAGAGAGAAATTAATGGTATAAACATCATATAAGATGCTATCTCTACTAGCCGAGTATATGATGATTTTTTAGAAAACCCCAGAGAAAGCACAGAGACTAATCAAGATGATGAATAGCTTTAGTAAAGTAGAAGAATGCAAAATTAATAAAAATCATCAGCATTTCTATATATTCCAACAAAAGATAAACAGAGGAGAGAACAATAGGAAGATAAATTTGACTCGAAAAATCTACACAGTGCATAAAATACTTTCAAATTAGTTCACCAAGACATTCTATATATCTATATCTATATATGTGCATACATTTTACAGTAATAAAATATCTAAATAGCTAGATATTTAAAATCCACAGCTTGGCTATTCCCATGTAAAATTGCAATATTAGCTTAGTTTATTAACCAATATTATGTTAATTTAATTAGTTTAGTATTTAATCAGTTGGTTTACTTAACCAAACTAAGGTTAATAGCAATCAGCATACCCAGATTTTATTAAATTCTGTATATGTCAAAACACAGAGAATAACAAAATATGTATTGGAAGAAAAAATTCTAAATTCTTGAAGAAAATAAGGAATTAATGGTGCATATAATCACCACACCTCTGTCTCTATCATCAAAAACATGATCACTAAAACTAGTAGTTTTTTTAAAATTAAAACTCAGTTAATATAACAAGGTAGGTAAGGCCATTAGAATTTGAAATCCTTCAGAATACTTTAAAAAATTTCTTTGTATCCACATTCTTTAACACGTGTGCCTGGGACATAGTAAATATGTCCTCACTAAATGCTTATTGATTGATTGACTGAAATGACTAAAAGCAAATGAAGACATCAGCCCACTGCTCGTTAAAGCAAAGGACACAAACTACAAGGGAAAGAACTTCCTAATATACCAGTACTGCTGGGAATTCAGGAAAGTTATTCAACAGAAAAATAAGTTAAAACCAACATATATCCTTATATAACACAATAAAATTCAAATTAATAAGTCATTCAAATATAAAAAAGACTAAAACAAAAATATTTAGGGGAGATTGGAAAGTGGCACTTTTACAATTCTGGTTAGGGAAATAATTCATAAACAAACAGGAGATCAAAGAGATGGAAAGAGGCAGTTTCCATTCCAATGATTTTTAGAAAGCTTTAAAAAAAAATCAATATACCTAAATTAAAAAGGGAAGTTTTTGAGTGGGACAAAAATATTTATGATTCTCAAAAACCTTATAATTAGAATATACAACATTTACATGACTCTAATTCACAGTAGAAAAGTGGTTGAATGAAATTTCAAATTATCCATAATTATGCATACATATGAATACACACACATACACACATATTCAAATTTCAAAATCATACATCATAATACATAATTCCCTCCTTATAGGGGCTGTGCTTCATGTGGTTTCAAGGGAGTGTGGCTAGTGTAGTTGCTAAATAAGTCACTGGATGGTGCTATAATTTTTAGCTACTAGCAGAATAAACTATGAATGCCTGAGCAGGATTTAGCGGTCTGAAGCTCTGAATGACTAGCTCAGTTTCTTTGTCCATACATGAATATCCCAGGTTATATCCAGACAGTAGATATTTAGTTACCTCCCTTGGTTAATGTCCAGTGAAAGGGTTATTTCTATTATAGTAAATAACTCATTGGTTGCTCATTGTCCCTGTTTCATTTGATTCTTTAATCTCTTTTCACTCCTTAGCAGGATTACAACAAACATTCTCTATCTAGTCTAAATAAATTTACTGAAGAGAAAATGAAATTAATAAAGTACATGTTTAAAAGAGGACACTCTAGAGCAATAAAAGGTGTGATGGCATAGTGAACAAGGCACTAGACCTCACGTTAGGAATACCTAAATTCAAAGACCACTTCATGGTTCTACATACTCTTTGACCATGGGGAAATAACTTAATATGTACTTCATTTTCCTTACCTATGAAATGAGGGGTTGGATTGTACTGCCCAAAAGCTTTTTTTGGGTGGGGGGGGGATTATACATTCCTGGGTTCAGTATAAGAAAAAGTAGAAGAAACTGCCTCACTACCAAAGGCTCTTCCTGACTGCCCATTCTTGTGGTTATCTTTTAAAATTTGGAGTTGTCTCTTAGATGAAGATGTTAAATAATGCCTTCATGGATTGGTGAATACCTTTTGTGCTGTCATCTCTCAATGTCACTGCCAGGTAGACCAAAAGAGTGTCTACTTGCCAAACTACTTGAAGCCCCAGAAGAACAATCAGATAAATATTCAGATTGAAAAAAAAATTAAAGCATTGAATTGCCCTTATTAAAGTCTCTCCAGTTCACATTATATCATGACCTCTGGCCATTGTTCTTTTTCTTTAGCCTTGAAACATTTCTACTTAAAACAATGTGCCCCACACCTAATGGAAAATATAAAGGGAAAGGATAACTATATGCTAAAGTAATAGCTTCTCCATGAAGGGATTACATAATAACAAGAGAAATACAAATCACAACAATGAGGTCTCATCCAGTCACTCACATTAAGGTAGTACACCAAATAAAAAATAAAAACAGAAATGGTCAGTGTTGG
>JAQQSZ010009164.1:0-12843 GCA_028646595.1 Phalanger gymnotis
TTCTTTCTTTCTTTCTTTCTTTTTCTTTCTTTCTTTCTTTCTTTCTTTCTTTCTTTCTTTCTTTCTTTCTTTCTTTCTTTCTTTCTTTCTTTCTTTCTTTCTTTCTTTCTTTCTTTCTTTCTTTCCTCTCTCCATCCATCCCTTCTTTCTTTCCTTCCTTCCTTCCTTTCTCTTTCTTTCATTCTTTCTTTTTCTCTTACTTTTTCTTTCTTTCTCTTTCTTTTCCTTCATCCCTTTTCTTTGTTTCTTTCTTCCGTCTTTCCTTCCTTCTTTCCTTTCTTTTTTTTAAAAGCAAAAAAAGTTAGCATAGCTAAGGAGAAATGTTTCAATTGGTAGCAAGTTTATTATATGTTAATGACTGGGACCATTAACTGTTTTTGGATAAACCAGCTAGTCTCCCAGAATAGACTTGATGTTTCTAGTTTGTAAACAAAAGGAATAAGAGAGAGAAGACTGAGTCCTTTCCAAGTGGACCAAGAGGAAAAAGAGGGCCAGCAGAGAAAGGGAAATGAGTTTAATTCCGGGTTGATTTGTACCTTAATGAAGATTGACTTCTATGTGAGTTGTGATCATTCACTATACGAATGGTTCTAAGAGGGAAGAAAAGTGTCATGGGTTTGAGGCTGTAATGAGGGGGCACTATGGCATTCTATTTCCAAGGCTGTCACTATAGGAGGAAACTCAAAGCCCTTAGAGGACAGAAAAAGCATAAAGTGGAGCAGTCAACCAGGTGGTGAGCCAGTATACAGTCAATAAAATTTAATCACCAGGAAGCATTGATGGCCCACAGCCTGATCTTATTCCCCTAAAAGATCAAGCTCTAGAAAGTCCCATTCTTACTCTAGAAATTATGAGTCCCACCCTTCTGAAGGGACTACTCAGACAATGCTATGTTCTCTATGTCCTCAGAGAGTGGGTGATCCCAGAGCAGCTTCTTTCTGGGTGACTTCACCATCTTGTTATTCTAAAGGGTACAGATGGATCTGCCCAATCAGAATTAATTTTGAGCCCCCATCTATTGTAAAGTCATATTTCCTTCCTGAAATGAATATATTTTACCAAACCCTAGTCATGTGACCTTTACATAATGGAGTTGGCTGCTCTTTAAAACAGATAGGCATGCTTGTACGTTATATAATAAGATGAATAAATAATACACAATACAGCATCTGCCCTATGGCTGGGTTCCAGAGCTTGTCTTGAACTCAGGCCTCAGCTTTTTGGTTTTATAGGTGTAGATAACTCATGACACAGTGCTGCAGTCTTCCTATGGAGTAGGGGTATACAAATATATACAAAGTATACAAATAGAAGTACACAAAGCATACAGATATAAAATTTTCAAGCAGATTAGGTTCTCTGACTGGCTTCAAAGAACCCCTTGCTAAATAATTTTTAGACAAAAGTACCAATTAGGACCTTTCCTTTCCACAAATCAGGGGTCTTGTATTACATTTTCATTCCTGCCATTAGCACAAATTCATACAACACATTGAACTGTAGCACAGGAGGACATTATCACTTGGTAGGAAACAATCAATATATTTTGGGGTTAATCTTTAGAAAGTCGTCTCAAACTCAAAAGCAATTCATTAAAACCTTGAGAGGAGAAGGGAGGAGGAATACCCTTTATTCATTTAGAAATGACTCATGTTTTATCCATACTTGGACAGTGGATCTTCCCTAGCTAAGCTTCCCGGAGAATCAATCTTGTGCAGATTTTAGGCACACTTTCATCTAGGCTATCTGATTCAAATACAGGAGTCCCATTTCATGGTGGCACACTAAATGTGCGGTAGAGTCAAAAGGAAACTATTTGTAGCCAGGGTGCCTGAGATCAAATCCTACTCTGCCACTTATCACTTCTGTAATCCTGGGCAAGCCACTTTCCCTCTCTGGGCCTCAGTTTCCACATCTGTAAAATGAGGAGCTTGGACAAGTTGTTCTACAGAACTCCTTCCAGGTCTACGTCTTTGATCCTAAGTGTGGTTGGGTTGGAACCATGGTTTGCTTTCTCTGAAATGAGGAAAAGTTAGAGAAGCCAAGAGACTTCCATCTTCATCTACTTCAAAAGTACCATTTCGTAGAACAAAGAAAACATCCCCCCAAGAACCTTCTTGTACATTTATACAGATGATGAGACATTTGGTTCTCATGACAATTCCCAGAGGAAGCAAGGGCAATACGATAACCTTCATTTTTTTAGGTGAGCCTCAAAGGAGTTAAGTGACTTATCTAAAGTCACAAATATACTTGAACTTCAACTTGAAACCAGGTCTTCTGAGTTTGGTTTTTGAAGATGTGAATAACTCATGACAGTGATATAGTCCTCCTATTGGGTAGAAGTATTTATCTGCAAAATATATGACATAACATTTTCAGGCAAATTAGGTGATCTACTGCCTTCAAAAAATCCCCGCTGAAGGTATAAAGGTACCAACTGGGAGCTTTCACCTTTGCACATCAGGTACCCTGTATTCCATTCATGTCCCTGTCATTAGCCTAAGGCTCTTTTCCCCTGACTCATATAAACCCAGAAATGACCCTGACCTCTTCCATCTGAATATTTTCTAAAAAAGAAGGAAAGCAAGAGAATTTGGGATTCTTGATCTCAATTAGTTTGAAATGTGCTCAACTGTACCTTCCTCTATTAAAAATATTGTGTACTGACATTCTCCCTGGAAAATTAAAAAAGTGGGGGAGAGTTGAGAATAAGCAAAAATAATTTCACATATTGACTGCCTGTGTTATGGGAGATGGGCAGGGTAAGACCTCACCGACGTAAGCTCCATTTGCATATTGACACACTCTACTATTGTTAATATTTGCATTGAATAAGTAATTTTCTAAGCTGACATTTTGCATCTAGTTAAATGCCAAAAAATCCAGAGAGATGTGGCACTGACCTGTAGCACTGACTGTTTTAGGAAGCTCATTTTGCTCAGGCTTGAGAGTAAAGTGGCTAGCATTTATTTTTGCATTTGTGAAAATTTTCACCTCTGATCTTTTCTTTCTTAACAAAAAATTTCTTTTCTAAGTCTAATATTTTGTTTAGACTGTAGGGGCCAGGCATTTTCCTAGAATGAATTGTGTCCTTCAGAAAAGTACTCTTCTGAAGGCTCATTGTTGCCCGGAGGTACCTGGGCTCTCAAAGGCTGTACCAGCCAGTACGAACTCTGCAGGCCTACTAAGCAGAAATGGTCATTTAGTAGAGGCCTGATTGTGAACAGTGTCTGTGTGTCATTCACGGATTAAAAGGCAGGTCACAATGTAATGTTTTAATCACTGTGACTCATGATGACCCTCTAATGCAGAGTAGATGGACTAAAGAGGATCACGGAATCACAAATCTGGAGTTATAAGGGATATCAGAGGCTGTCTAGTCCAGTGTCTCATTTTACCTTCCACCTTCCCCCTCTTCCTTCTTTCCTTCCCTCCTTCCCTCCCTCCCTCCTTCCCTCCTTCCTTCCTTCCTTCCTTCCTTCCTTCCTTCCTTCCTTCCTTCCTTCCTTCCTTCCTTCCTTCCTTCCTTCCTTCCTTCCTCCCTTCCTTCCTTCCTTCTTTCCTTCCTTCCTTCCTTCCTTCCTTCCTTCCTTCCTTCCTTCCTTCCTTCCTTCCTTCCTTCCTTCCTTCCTGTCTGCCTTCCTCCCTGTCTGCGTCCCTCCCTCCCTTCCTCTCTCTTTTCTTTCTCTCTATTTCTTTCTTTTTCTCCCTCCCTCTTCCCTTCCTCCCTTCCTTCCTTCTTTCCTTCCTTCCTTCCTTCTTTCCTTCCTTCCTCCCTGTCTGCCTTCCTCCCTCCCTTCCTCTCTCTTTTCTTTCTCTCTATTTCTTTCTTTTTCTCCCTTCCTCCTTCCCTACCTCTTTCCTTCCTTCCTTCCTTCCTTCCTTCCTTCCTTCCTTCCTTCCTTCCTTTCTTTCTTTCTTTCTTTCTTTCTTTCTTTCTTTCTTTCTTTCTTTCTTTCTTTCTTTCTTTCTTTCTTTCTTTCTTTCTTTCTTCCTTCCTTCCTTCCTTCCTTCCTTCCTTCCTTCCTTCCTTCCTTCCTTCCTTTCTTTCTTTCTCTCGTTCTTTCTTTCTTTCGTTCTTTCTTTCTTTTCTTTCTTTCTTTCCTCTTGACATTATTTCACTGCTCCACTATTGCTTGCCACCATCACTATTCTTAGAAAGTATTATAAGTCCTTTGCTCTGCTGTTGCCATATTCATCTCTGCTTCATTGCATCCTAATATTTGGTTCTCTCCAGCAGTCAGTTCTTCTCTAGCTGCTAGCCTTAAGCACATGGACTTCAGAGCAATTACACTGGAAATCTAAGCTGACAGGGTTGTAACTTTTTCCTACCTCCAAAGCATCTTGAACTTCTGGCTTATATAAACCATCTTCTGATTTATAAAAGGCTCCCACAGCAGTCTTCTACATACAAAAAGTCTTTTCAGGTGGCTATGGAAATATTTCCTTCTTGGTCCACTCAAACATCTGTTTTCTACTCCATGTCTGCTCATAAAGAATCACTAGCCTTTTCTCTTCTCTTTTCTCTAGTGCCTGGACAGTGTGTATCTCACAAAGCTGGGACAAGGGTAGGGCAATCAGGGCTTTGTCCATGGCACTAATAGTAAGAATAAACTGTCAGAACTTAACTTTTTCAGCAGTGTAGAAACAACTGAGCTAAGCACCTAGTTAACAAGTATAACCCAAGCTTCTAGACAATTCTAGGCCATTTGTTTACCTCAGATGTGACTTTTAATTGACTGAGAAAATGCTGAGATAATTCTGTGGTAGGTCCCAGAACTGTGGTGGGAGAATCATATATGGTTCTAGACATTCTTTGGTGGAGAGAAAGAGACTGGAAGCTTTGGATATGTGAGGGTAAATAGCTCCTCAAATGCCTTAATTTCTGATTGATTTCCCTTGACACTTTGGAGAGAGAATTTCCCTTTGAATAAGATCTAGAAATTCCTGTTGGTTTCAGTTGAGATATCTGAGTCCTAGCTGGAAAGCTCATTTACTGTTATGTATTTTCCGATATATTATAATATGTAGAACTTTTTCTATTTCTGTTTGTTGTTTTGCTTGAATAAATGGGCTTACTTTGTACACTATATTTGTGAAGGTCTTCTGTGTAATCAACATTTGTGGAAAAGAGCCAAGTTGGCAACCGTAAGCTAAAGGCTAGGGAGACCAGGGAAGCAGTTTTTGTTCTGAAACAGACTTGTCCCTCATGACCAGCAATATTTGGGGAGGGGAGGGAAGATAGAGTTCTAATTCAGTACTCTTGTTATAGATTATTTCTTTAAGCATTCCCCAATCGATGGTTATACATTTATTTTCTACAACAAAAAGACCAGCAATAAGTACTTTTGTATATGTGTGTACTTTTCCTTTCTTTGATCTCTTTGGCATATGTGACTAATAGTGGTATCACTGAGTCAAAACATTTGCATAGTGTAGTAACTTCTGGGATGTAGTTCCAAATTGCTTCCTAAATGACTGGACTTAGCACAGCTCTACCAACAATACATTAGTCACCCTGTCATCTCACAGTTCCTCCCACTGTTATAATTTTCCTTTTTGGTCATCTTTGGCAATATGATGGGTGGGAGATAGAACTGAAGAGTAGTTTTAATTTGTCTTTTTCTTATTATTAATAATTCAGAGCATTTTTCATGTGGTTGTTGAGAGCTCAGCTTTCTTCACTTGAGAAATGCATGTTCTTATCCTTTGACCATCTATTGGGGAAATAATTCTTGTTCTCACATATTTATATCAATTCCTTCTGTTTCTGGACATCGGACTATATCTTGAAATCTGTTGCAAAGGTTATTTTTCCAGTTAACTATTTCCCCTCTAACTCTAACTACACTGGTTTTGTTTCTTCCAAATAATTTTTAATTTTGCGTAATCAAAAATATCCATTTTCTCTCATAAGATCTTTTTTTTTATTCCTTATTTATTCAAAGACTCTTCTCTAACCCGTATTGGTAAAAGGTATCATCTTTCACTCCCCTGTAATTTGCTTATGGTATTTATGTATATGTATTGGTTATGTATCCATTTGAAGCATATGGTAGTATGCATTGTGAGAGGTTGATCTCATCATGATTCCTCTCCGGCTGCTTTCCAATTTTCCTAGAAAATTTTGTTGAATAGTGAGTCATTACTCTGGTAACTGCTGTCTTTGCGTGTGTTTAACGCTATGCTGTTTTGCCCAGTTGCCTCTAGATCTTGTGTATCTAACCTGCATCATTGTTTAACTTTTCTACTTATTTAAAACAAGAACTAAATAGTTATGATGGTTATTCCTTTGTAGTCTTGTCTGGGATCTGGTACTGCTAGACCCCTTTCATTCCCACTTTTTTCATTGTTGCCAGGAGATTTTTCTTATCTTTTGTTCCACCAGATAAATTCTGTTATAATTTCATCTGGCTCTTTAAAATAATTTTTGGTAGTTTGATTACTATGGCAGAATTTGTAATTTACTTTAGGCAGCTTTGTAATTTTAGTTATCACTGCAGAGCTCTGAGTAATTAATTTATTTTATTCTATATTTAATAAAGAGCTTTATGTAGTATTCATTCTGTAGAAATTTTGGATTGAATTCCTTTTCATATATATTTCTACTTGGTTTTGTTAGTAATCCATAGATAGTTGATTTTTGTGGATTTATTTTATATCCTGATACTTTATTAAAGTTATTAATTTTTTATTAATTTTCAATTTCATTTATAGGGTTCTCAAAGTAAACTATCATATCATCTGCAAAAGTGATCATTTTGCTTATTCTACCAACTTCTTTTACTTGTTCTATAAACTTAGCTAACATTTCTAAAAACTATATCTGTTGAAAAGTAGATGAAAGTTGAAGCAGTGAAGTGATGAGGATAACTGGTTTCTGGGAATGCTGAAACATATGATTTAACTTTTCCTAGGCATGGCCTCTGGTGGTATATCAGTAAGGCAAGATTCATGACCTCAAAGATGACCATGAATATGCCTGTATAGTTTGGAATTGCAAAGTATAAGAGATTCTCTAAGTAGGAGGCAGAGGAAATATAGCATTTATTTAGACACTAGAGGATCAAACCCCAAGACCAATAACTCCAACCTGACACAGTAGTAATTGTATTCTAAAACCAGTAAGTCCACCTCAATGTAACAACAAGGAGATTTTAACACAGTATTACAGCAAGGAAGCAAGTCATCCTGTAACCTTCCTCCCTGCTGGGGCCTCCCTGTAAACACTCAGAATCCCAATTGTCTGCTTGCCTGTGTTTTCTCCCCCCTCAGTTCTCTGGTCTCCACAACTCCTTGCTCTGCACTCTCACTGCAGCTTTGTTGTCTTGGAGTTCTTACTTTTCTTCCTTGGGCTGAATTCTGAATTCACAATGGCTACCTTCTGGGTATATATACTCTTTTTAGAACTTGAGGACTTCATACCCAATCAACAAAAGGGTGTAGGCCTGGAGCTTAGTGCCTAGTAAGTAAAGGGTGTAGGCCTACCTGTAATCAAGCCTCCCTTAACTGGCCTCACCTGAGGGCTATTGAATGGGGGGGGAGGGGAGAAGATATTTAATCACTGACTGGCATCACAGGTGGTATAGTTTGGAAAGAACACCAATACTCAGTAAAGGATGCATTTAATATTTCTGACTGCATTGTTTATCAAATGTTTATGGCCTAGAACAGGGGCTGGCAAGCTATGTTCCAGGAGCCTAATTCTCTCCACCATCTCCTATTTTTGGTATAGTCCTCAAGTCAAGAATGATTATTATATTTTTAAATACAGTTCAAGATTCAGCCTTTTACCTGTAATTTGGTAACCCTGGCCCTAGAAGTTGATCAGTTTTTGTAAATATGTCACTCGCACCTGAGAAATATGTATGTTCCTTTCTACTCTCATTCAGTAATCATCAGAGACCTATCATAATCTAACTTTTCTAAAATTCTGTTGAGGTCTTTAACTTCTTTCATCTTTATATTTTATTACATTTCTCTAGATCTGAAAAGGGGGAACATTGAGTCCCTAATTATTATTGATTTGCTATCTATTTGTCCTTATAATTTATAACCTTTCCTTTAAGTACTTAGATGCTATTCATTTGGTGAATATGTTAGGTATTGATACTATTTCCTTATCTATGGTACCTTTAAGCACAATGTAGTTTTTTATGTCTTTTTAATGTCTTTTATCCCCTCCTTTTACCCTGCCAACTTTTGTTGTTTCCTTGTCTGAGATCAGAATTTCTACTTTTCTTTTTTTTAACTTGCCTAAAGCATAATAAACTCTGCTATAGTCAGCCATTTTGATTCCATGAGAATTTTTTTCTATTGTGTTTCTTTTAAGCAACATATCAGATTTTTTTTTTCTAATTCATTCTACTAGCCTCCATTTTATTAGTAGGTACAACAAAAATGTATGCATGACACACTTTTTATTTTTATTTTTATCTCATATTACTTAATAAGTGTTAATTTATCACCATTTTTACTATTACCTTCCTAAATGTAGGCAACCAACAAAACAATAAATCAAGCCCTGATTTGTAGCCTTTGCTAATTTCTGAGGTGTAAATACTTTCTCTGAAAATTTAACAATCAGTTCTTGCAAGGACTCCAGCACATCCCAAAATACCTCACCTTGTCCACATTCATAGTTATTATTGTTAATTATGTATTTCCCTCCATCACATCCTCCTATGCTTTCCTCCTTTCTCATCTCTCATTTATATTAAAGGAAATGGAAAGAGAAAAGGCATGTGGCTCAGATTCAATCTAATTCAGTAGGTTGAATCTGGCCTGCTTGTGGAAATAGGCGTCACAAGGGGTGAGATTTCTTAAGACAACTCATTATGGTGAATCCCTAATAAACTTTGTCTTTTCCCTTGGCTGGGAAGGCTTGAGTTGAATTCTTTCTGCAGGACCCGGAGTGTCAGTATTTTGGGTTCTCGAGCACCCCTAGAAACCTATGGTTCCCTACCATATTCATTTTGATTAAACTTCTTCATTTTTGGTTCCCTGACCAGGAATACTGCTGATCTCAAGTTCTGCTCCAGCCAAGACTGAAGGTATGTGGACCTCCCCCTCTCTCAATCCCCTTCTCACTATCTAAGCATTTTGGAGGTGCTTTTCCGGCATGACTTCAGCAGGTCCCAGTAGGTCAGACAGCTAGGAGGCTGTCTTGTTGTACTCAGCCTGATGCTCTCAGGTGGTTCTCGGTGCAGTGGCTATATTGGAGGCCATGGACCTAGGCACGGCTTCTGAAGCATGGAGGACATGGACAGATGCCCCATCCAGAAGCATATGCCAGATTATTTCAATTCTCTTCACACTAGGGAATTGGGAAACTCCAGCAGGTATGTTCTCATGGGTTTTTTTGTCTTGTTTTATTTCGTTTGTCTCTCTACACTTACTCCTAACTTCTCCTTTACTATGGAGGAAGAGACTTACAGCCCAAACACCTGAAATGGCTCAATCCTTTTTAATTCCCAAAAGTTAGCCTCTAAAAGGTTGTAGGATGTTTGTAGCTAGAGCTGCCCCACAAAGGGACAATGGGGGTGAACAGGACATTTTGGACGACCCCTTTCTTATGGCCCCCAGGGCTTTGGCCGCTCCCCCCTTGGTGACCCCTGCTCAGGTCCCAGCCAAGGGTCTTGTTAAGATGCCTCCCTCTGTGGCCCCATTCCCTGAAAGGACCCCTACTCAGGTTTTGGCCTCATGGCCTGCCTCCACTGCAGGCACTGCAATATCTATCACCATAGGCCCTACCCCCAAGGCAATCCCTACTCAGGTTCCAGCCTCCGGCCCAGCCCCCATGGCAATATCTCCTCCCCTACCCCTCTCTCTGAGGTGTCACGGAGTTGGGTCTCTGGGGTTATCTTCCCCTCTGACCTCTACCCCTCCTCAGGTATCAATTGATTTTCTCCCTTGTCAGCCTGATCCCCTGGCCTTGCAGTCAAATCTAGTTCAGCCAGCACTGCCTAGCCCCTCCCTCACAAGAAGTGGGACTTTCTATATCCCTCTCCAAGCCTCAGTCTCTACAGCTCCTTCAAAGCTTTTTCCCCTGAGTGAAGTACCTGCCTAGTCTATGGGGACAATCAGGGTACATGTTCCATTCTCCATTTCAGATCTCACTCAGGTTAAAGCAAAACTGGGGAGATGCTCAGAAGACCCCACTAAGTTTACTGAGGGTTTTAGGCATCTGTCCCTACAATTTGAGCTTTCTTGGGGTGAATTGCACATCCTCTTCTCTATCTGTTGTACCACTGAGGAGAAGAGGAAGATACGGGAACAAGCACAAAAATTTGGGGATTGTTTGGCTAGCGATAACCCCATAAAATACCCCTCAGGAACAGCTGCTGTTCCCACTGGTGACCCTGGATGGAATTATCAAAAGAGTGAGGATAGAGAAGAGAGACCATATGGTAATTTGCCTGTTAGAAGGCCTAAGAACAGCATTTCAGAAGCAGATAAATTTTCAAAAAATTAGGGAAATTACTCAGTGAGAAAAGGAAAACCCTGCCCTTTTCCAAAACCGGCTAGTAGAAGCTATTAAGAAGTATACAAATTTGGATCCTGATTCTGTTGAAGGGGCAGCAATCCTTAGCATGTATTTCATTAATCAGTCTGCCCCAGATATTAGGAGGAAACTGCAGAAATTGCCAATGGAACCCCAAACACCTCAGGCCCAATTACTGGACTTGGCCTTTGGAGTGTATAGAGACCTGGTTGCAGCTGAGGAAAGAAAATGCAGGGAAAGGGCTAGAGACAGAGAACATGCTCTATTCTTGGCTGCTGCCATGACCAGGAAAAGACCCAAGGAGTACCCTTCCAGGGGGCCCCCTTGGAGGAAGCCTGGCAGTGTGGGCCATGGGGAAACCTGTTTGCAATGCCACAAGGAGGGTCACTGGTCCAAGGAGTGCCCCTCTAGGGTGCCCCCCTGGAGGAAGCCTCCAGGATCCATGCCTCCAGGACAGTGCCCAGCATGTAACCAGGAGGGACATTGGAGGAAGGATTGTCCCTGAGGTTGGAAAAGTGGTAGAGCCTCCTCCCAGTACCCTGTCCTCCAGTCTTCTCAAGACTTGGAAGGAAGGGAAAACCTGGGGCTTGGCAGTGCTCCCACTTTCTCCACCTCTCTCATGGAGCCCTGGGCAAAATTGAGGCTGAAGGTAAGGTTACCCACTTTATCACGGTTATGTTCTCTTGTTTTAACTAATTGCTCTGGTCCTACGGGCCCCTCAACCCATCAGGTCATGGACATTAAGGATCTGTTGTTTGAACACTCCTTCCTTACACTCTTCTTTGGCCCTCCCCCCTTGTTGGGAAGGGATCTTTGACTTTGTTCACTTCTTCTGGCTGTATGTTTTGATCTTCTTTGTCACCAAAGTAAGATTCTACAGTCTAAGTCTTTTTACATGGTCTGCTCATTTTCCATTGACTTTTGAGCTCTTTGTCAAGGTATGGCTGCTTCCAGAGTGGAGAGTGCTCTGTCTCTTGCTTCAGGGGTTTTGTGCTGCTGTTTTCAGAACTACGTCTAGGCACCTGTAAATTCTCAGTTCTTCTGAGGCAGTATGATCCAATGAGAGGTGTTTACTCCTCTCCTGGCCTGTGCTGTGCTCTGTGAGTGCAAGCACTCCCTTATGCCATGTAAGTACCAGGAGGACTCCTTCTTCATAACCATCACAAGCTCTGCCACACTAGCCTCCTCCTCCACCAAGGACCACCAACCAGGACGGAAAGCCAGACCCAAGCAGATCCAGGCAAGAGAACCTTACCTCAGAGGCAGCAAAGAAATCTTTCCATGGTCCCCCTCTGATCAGATGCTTGATTCATCCCACTGTGTGGGCCTGGGGCCTGAAGCAACCACCACCCACTGCTGCTGCTGCTGCTGCTGCTGTGGCCACTGCCACCACTGCAGCCCCCTCCACCACCCCAGGGCTGGGGCTGGACTGTGACTTCCCTCAACCAGATCCAGCAGTTTTCCCACTAACCTGCTCCTTTGTCTTTGGCATTTGTGGCTTGAGAGGTCTGGTAACTGCCACAGTTCAGTGATTCAGGGCCCTGAGGCCTAGAGTTCTGCCTGGTCTACTCCAGGCCTGGTCTGTCCTGGCATGGCCTACATTAGGCTGCGCTCTGCTCCCAGCAAGGTGCATGACCATCCAGGCCATCTTGGGCTGCAGACTTGTTTCCCTCTGTTATTTCGTGGGTTCTATAGCTCTAGAATTTGTTTAGAGTCATTTTTTATGGGTGTTTGGAGGGATTTGGGGGGAGAGCTTAAGTGAGTCCCTGTTTTCAAGCTGCCATCTTGGCTCCACCCCCTTGGGACTTTCTTGATTAGGGTGCTTGATGGGTTTCTGTCTCACTGGTATCTTCCTTGATCTTGATGTTAGGCGGTCTATTTTCTACCTAGGGTTTTATAGATCAAATATTTGCTTTCTTCTGTCCTCCCTGAGGTTTTGTTGATCATTATATTGAGTGATTTTCTATACCACCTGAGTCTTCCTTGATTACAATGCTGGATAACCTCTGTTCCAGGTATGACTTCCTTGATCAAGGTGGTAGGTAGTCTACACTTCCTTGTAAGGCTTTCTTACTCAAGGTGCTAAGTGTTCTCTGCTCCCTCTGGGTCTACCTTCATCAGGATACTAGGTGTACTTCTGTCTCTGTTAATTCTGTTAATTAGATGGTTGGATAGTTACTGTCCTCCCTGAAGCTTCCTTAATGGGAATGCTGGAGGCTCTCTATCCCCCAAGGGCTCTCTTGATCAGGGTCTTGAGTGGATGTTTCTCCCATCTAAGACTTCCTTGAATAAAGTTTCTTTTGTCCTGTTTATAGCTTTCTTTACCAGGGTACAAA
>JAQQSZ010009165.1:0-12843 GCA_028646595.1 Phalanger gymnotis
GTTTTTGAGGTTTTTTTTTTGTTCTGTTTCTTCTTTCTCGTGATTCATTCCATTGGTCATAATTCTTCTCCACAACTTGACTAGTGTGTAAATAAGTTCAATGCGCCATGCCTTCTTGGGGATGGGGTGGGGGGAGGGAGGGAAGAAAATCTGGAACTCAAAATTATGTAGAACCGAGTGTTGTAAACTAAAATTAAAAAAAAATTAAAAAGATAGTTAATCCCTAGTACCACCACAGACAGGGTTTCCAGTCAATGACTCCCAATTGTCTTAGTGCTGAGAAACATTCCAAGACAAGATCCCACTTTACCAGCCCTATTTAAACAAAGGCCAGAATCATTAAAGACACTTAAGAGAAGAACAGCAAAAAGCCCCACCCTGATTACCATTACAGACATATACTCATCAAAGGGCTTCAAAATTATTATATAGGAGATTCAACACAGTCCAAACTTACAAAAAAAAAAAAGATTCTCTGTAATAGCGATATGCTTTAGATATTCTTATTTGCAGATAACATTGTGCTGTTGCATCAAGCCCCAGAATATCGAATAAATGAAATTTATAATTGTTCAAAAGAGTTTGTCTTAACTCTCCATACCAGAAAAAAAGTGGGTAAAGAATACTTGTATCCGCACTATGATGGTCAGTTGGGTGGACAATCCAGAGCTCATTCATTAGTATGTATCTATGTGTGTGTGTGTGTGTGTGTGTGTGTGTGTGTGTGTACACATTTTTACTATTGTTCATTGTTTTTCAAAGAAGACTAATGATATCAATTTACACTTAAATTGTATTTAAGTGAGGCAGAGGTGCACAAAGTCATCAGCCTCACTCTCAACCTGAGTCCTTGAAGTCTAGTTTCAGGACAAAAGTCAAAATGACTGGCTGATGGCCTGGAATATAGTGGATGACCTTGGCATCTTCAGTGTCTGACTAAGCTCAAATAGCTCCGTAATGCCTACTTTAGCCACCTTCATAGCAGCTTCATCCACTCATTCTGCTGGGGGAAGTCTTCACATGCTTGGGACAGACATCCCTCTAACTTACCAATGGATTTGAGGTCTCTTTGTTACCTTCAACCTGGTGTATGGGGTATTCAGGGACGCCTAGCACCTCTAATGTGAGGGCTTGCCAAGCCTTTTTTAGATGAGCCTTGCTCAACTACTTTTGGTATCCACCTTTTCACCCAACTCTCACCTTTGGCTCCAAGAAGCTGTAGCATGCACAGCCCCCACACCCTGGTAAAGAACCTTCTCAGCAGACAGACTAAACATATATACATATATCTTTGACAGATTGTGCAAATGGATAGTAAGCTGAGTAAAATTAGACAGGAGGAAGAAGGCAAGCTGAATTACCCTAGGAAATTCACAAAGTTCTTTTGATAACCCTAAACTTTGTCCTGAGACAAAGTTCTTCTTTTTAATCATAGCTAGTGCTCTATGGTTGAGAGTCATGGTAAACTACAGTTTCTGAAGAATTGAAGTTGAAGACCCATTACAGGTCAACGCAGAGGCTCAGTGGATAACCAACAGGTTATATTGAATTGTTTGTTGTTCTTCCTTCTCAAAGAGGACCGATGACATCAGGAGGGTGATATCTTGACTTCCAAGTTAATTAGATTTAAGTGAGGCAGGACTGTGCAAAGGCATCAGCCTCACTTCCTCCTCCACGGTCATCAGAGTCCACTGGCAAAGCATAGGTCAGGATGACTGTTGATGGCCCCGTGTATTGAATTACAAACGTGGAACTCTGAAAAAGGAATGCAAAGGATGCCAACAAAGAAATACGTAATAGGAAAAAAAGATGGGTTGAACATACGGTGAAAAAAAATTGGTATACAGCCTGGTACTGGTGATTGTGTATTGTCTGGAGAAGTTGAGGAAGGTTCCTAGAAGGTCCAGAAATCTGCCTACAGTAAACTCATAGGAGAACACAGAAAAGTATTTCACAGGAAGCCCAGGAAGGACTGAGTTGAAGTATGTAACATTAAAGGCAATATGTCCATTAAGGAAATCACAGATTCATTGGCATATTGCAGCATTATTAACAAAGTATTAATGTGCTGATCATAATTATCTTAAGTAAATGGGAGATACTAATCCTTTTCTTCAAACTATAAAACCAAGTCAAATGGGGAGACAAAATAATTTTCAAGGTAGCAGTAAATCTGAAAATAGAACTTTGCTCTCAGTCCCAGAGATCCCACTCTTATGTACATACCTCAGCGAAACTAAGATAGAAAGAAAAGTTCCATACACCAAAAATATTTTGAACACCACTTTTTATGGTAGCAAAGAACTGGAAACAAAATAGATTTCTGTCTTTTGGAGAATGGATAAACAAATTATGGTACATGAATAAAAGGGAATGTTACTGTGAAATAAGAAGCGATGAATAGAAGGAATACAGAAAAGCATGGGAAGACTTAGATGATCTGATGGAAAGTAACTTAAGAACAGCTACTAGAAGCACTGACATAACAATACCAATGGAAATGGAAAGAATTTTTAAAAAAGAAATTGAACAGTATGTAATTATAATAATTGAGTTTTTCCGTGGAGAGCAGAAAACAGATCTCTCTTCTTTCAGAAGCTGAGACTATAGGCATGGAACATTTCATATACCTGGTTGATGTGTTGAGTAGTTTTGATGGATCCTTGCTTTTTAAAAATCTTCCTTCTGTTTTCTTTTATATATATATAAAGTTTTGTTACAAAAGATGGCTCTCTGGGGAGTGAAAGGGCAAGGGCTATGTTTGGAAATCAAAATAATACAAAAACAAAATACATCAATAAAACTTTTATAAGACCACTAAAAAGAAAACTTGACCCTGGCTTCCTAGTGATTACTTTTTGTATCACTTTCTGTTCTTGTTTCTTTCCATTCAGCTATGTTATTGCTATTTTCAGGAGAATAGATATACTGGTATCATGTTACAATGTGACATCTATGATAATAACAATAATAATAATTCTGTAGAAATTCTGCTTCATGACTTCCATTTAATATATGTGGAAACTGGTACTCAGAGAGATTAAGTGTCATTAAGTTAGAGTGAAACTAAAGTTGTTCAGGCAAAATGAAAAGTGTGATGAAAGAACATTCAATTTTCTTATGAAGCATCACCAGGGTCAATTCAGTCTATGCTGACTTTGCACAGAAAAAGAGAGAGACAGAATGGGGGGGGGGGAAGGGAGGGAAGGAGGAAGAGAGACAGAGACAGAGAGAGAGAGACAGAGGGAGGGAGGGAGAGAGTAAGGAAACAAGAGTGGTGATAACTTGCTGATAACAATTCCTTTCTTGATTTCTGTCTTTTAGTCTATTCCCTTTCTCTGGAGACAGGCCAGGTTGAACCACCTTGGGTCTGTTGGCTGACACCCATTCCCCTCTGAGAAGTAACTCTGAAGCTTTGACTTCCCCAGACATCACAAAGGATTCCACTTTCATTTAACTATCATATTTTTAGATCACAATTCATTCTTTTCTGCCAGCTAAACATAATTCCTTCCCCCTAAGGGGTAAACCTACATCCAAAATCTTTCACATAGCTAGTTGACTTTTATCATCTTTTGTTCTTCCTCTCTAGTCTCTACTCAGCTGCCCCAACCACAAATCCCTAGGAGCCCTGGAACTTCTCTACTCAAATCCTATGCACGTACACACATGCACAGTCTAAGCAGGTTGGATTTCCTCTGGATCTTTGATCTAGCAAAAACATTTCCATTGTACCAGCAGAGACAAAGGAAGTATTTTCACCTAATCTGAGCATCATTTGGAAAAAATGGTCTCTCTTCTTAGTCCAATCCATCTTTCCTATTACTGCCAGATTAATTTTCCTAACACTGCAATCTGGTTATATGACCCACTGTCAAAGACTTTTCAATGGTTTTGTATCTCTCGCCAAACAAAATACCTTCTCTTTGAGCTGGCATTCAAGGCCTTTCACAATCTAGTGCCACCCAGTCTTCCTAGCCTTATCTCCCATTGTCCCCATCATCTACTGTATACTCTAACCAAACTGAATACTATTTATTCCTTCCTTAAACACATCTCACACTTTCCCACATTTGTGACTCTATGCCATTCTCTTTGCTTATAGTGTTTTTCCAGCCCGTCAATCAACTAATCAATCCTAGCCTATTTCTGCCTGTTGAATTGCTACCTTTCCTTCAAAACCTAGCTAAATTATGACCTCCTCCATGATATTTTCCTCAATAACTCCAATTGGAAATGATAGTCTTTTTACTTCTCTTATGAACTGATGTCATATTTTACATTTGCCTCATTTTCTTACTAGCATAAAGGTGACTCTTTTTCTGGGTGCCATTCCTTGAGAGTAAAGCCAAGGAAAGCAACAGAGACACTCTCAGTTGACTCCCTAGACAATTTGCTAAGTTCACCTTCCCTGTTCCTCCCTATTGTTCACAGACAAAACCCAACACACCCCCGTTTCTAAAAACTATAGTTTTCATAATCTAGCCACATTGGCCCGCATAATGTTCCTGACACACATACTCCATTTTCCAACTTCATACCTTTGTGCTGGCTATCTCCTATGCCCGCATATGCCTCCGTTAGCCCCCAATATCTTCCTTCTAAATTTCTTTCCATCTAGTTGTCCATTATCTCTCTCTTTCTCTCCCCCTACCTCTCTCCTCCCTCCCTCCTCTTTCTGTCCCTCCTCTTTCTCTCCTCTCTCTCTCTCTTCTCTCTCCTTTCTCTTCTCTCTCTCTCATAGACAGGCAGATAGATATTACATGCACATATTTATTTACATGTTCTCTCTTCCACTAGAATGTGAGCATTTGTTCCTCTCTCTCTATCATTAGCAGTTAGCATAGTGCTTGGTACCTAGTAGGTACTTAATAAATGGTTCTTGACTGACTGACTGACAGAGAGGCCCATTTGGGGGCCATATCTGGCAGCTGAGAACCCAAGAAAGTCAGATGAGTTCATACACTGGGTAATATGCAATGTAAACTGAAGTTACTTTAGGTAGGGAATTTTCATTGGGTCCATAGCTTTTCATATCCTTCTGTCTTCAACATTATATGGATTCATTGCTGTAATAACTTGCCTTAGCTATGATACTGAATCAGTATCCAGATCCAGACCAGGGTATCCCTATTGTTGATTTTTATTAACTATGCTGAGTACTTCCATAGAATCCAAAGTGGATGATACCTTGGAGATCAAAGAGACCTCTGTTTAACTGATCAGTTCAGAAATGAGATTAGAGTCACAAACTCAGTGGAACACAGGAGAATGGGAGTAGAAAGCATGATTGGTCAAAGACAACAGATGGCAATTAGTACATTGCCTAGCATGTGGTCGGTGCTCAATAAATATTGACTGATTAGTTGATTGAAGAAGAATGTATATTTGAAGCAGAAATTATTAGCCCGAGGTCTATGAGTTTTTTAAAGAATCATTTTGATAACTGTATTCCAATATAACTGGTTTCTTTTATATCCTATGTATATCATCCTATTAAAAACCATAATTTAAGAAGAGGTCCAGTTCATAGGTTTCACCATACTGCCAAAGAAGTCCATAACACAAAAAAAGGCTAAGCCTTGTTTTAAAAGGACACTGCATATTGAAGCTATCAAAAAAAATTACACAGGTTGTGAAACTGAATGGCTGAAAGCAATATTCTTGGGCAGCTAGGTGAACACAGTAGATGGACCACTCGGCCTAGAGTCAGGAAGACCTGAATTCAAATTCAGCACCAGATATATCATCATCATCATCATCGTCGTCGTCGTCGTCATCATCGTTGTCGTCATTGTCATCATTAATGTTTACATAGTATTTACTATATGTCAGGTACTGTGCTAAGCAGTTAACAATTATTATTGCATTTAAGTCTCACGACAGCCCTGGGAGGCAGATGCTATTATTACTCTCATTTTGTAGATTGAGGAAACTGAAGCTGAGAGAGGTGAAGTGACTTGCCCAGGGTCGCACAAGTAGTTAATATAGGAGGTCAGATTTGAACTCAGGTCTTCCTGCCTCCAAGGCCAATGTTCTATCCACTGACCCTGGGAAAAATGCTTACCCTCTTTCAGTCTCAATTTCCTTATCTGTAAAATGGGTATAATAATAACATCCACCTCCTAGGATTGTTGAGAAGATAAAATGTGATAATATTTGTAAAAATGTTTTTGTAAAACTTAAAGCCCTGTATAAATTTAGCTCGTTGCTTCAAAAAAGGTAGCTCAAGTGGCCCTGGATCTGACAATCTAAGTAGACCAAAGGAAATGTTATGAAAACACTTCTTCGGTGTGCTAAGGGGGTATAAAGTCTTAGGACTGCCCAGTAACAGAAATTTCCATGCCCAAAGACAGAGGCTGGTGTTTACTGCTGCCTACATTAAAGAAAAGAAAAAAGTTTACCTACTGAGTTGGGGGAAAAAGGTCCTGGGTCATAGGCAGGTTATAGGATGGGAGGAGGGGAGTACGAACTGGTATGTGACATTTGCCTGGGAAACTATAAAGTTAAGGTCTGTTTTAAGGTTCTCACTGACTCCTTCCCTTGGTGGGTTATGCTCCAAGTGATGAATAAAGGTGTGCCAGATGGCATTCAAGTTGCTCTTTGTCCCCAGGGCTCAAGGCTACAGAAGGATGTGACATTCTCTGGAGATGTAATGAAGCTAACAAGTGGAGGGAAGAGATAATGCACTTGGAGAAGAAAGTGCACCCTTTTTAAGGAGTCAGGCCATTGTATTTTTGACCAGAAGAAGCAGAGATAGCTGGAAAGAAGATAAATCTCAAGCATACCTTTCCTATGTCTCAGATAAATATGTCTACAAAAGAAATATTCTGATTTCATAAACTGAAAGGAAGACTTATAGGAGAATTTCAGGAATTTCTTGGAATAAGAAAGGCATCAAAAGGCTATGTGAGTATGCATATGAATGTGTTCATGTGATACTGGGGGAAAAAAATCCAACGAACTCTTCCAGACAGAAAAGACAATAAAATACAAAATCAAAGGGAAAAAAAGCAACAAAATCTATGCTTAACAAAAATAACTATAATTTTTTTAAATTACAAAACGCAGAGAAATGGGGTTTTTTGAGATATCTATTGAATTTAGAAGCATCCATATACTCAGTCTTGCATATAAACATTTGGTTGATTTTTTTTTCATCAGATGGGTAATGTCACCAAATAGGAGTTTTCAGTATAGAATTATGCACCACCTCTACATGGTGTCTGCTAACCCTATTATCAAAATGACAATACTATTGCCAAGACAATACTATTGTCAAGACAAGAAAAAGAAATTCTACGTATAAAGATAGTCAAAGGAGAGACAAAAGTATTTCTATTTATTGTTTAGGTGAAAGAAATTCTTAGAGAATCAGCAAGAAAAATTAATAGAGACAATAGCTTTAGTAAATAGCAGACTGAAAAAATCAAAGGCATTTCTACACAACAGTAACAAAATCAAGGAGACAATAATCAGTTAGGATTTGTAAAACCCTTTACAGTTTGTAAAGCATTTCGTATCCACGGCCTTATTTGATACTCACAACAAGCTTATGATATAAGCGCTAATATTATCCTCATTTTCCAGATGAGGAGATTAAGCAATTTGCCCAGTCACCGAGCAGATAAGAGTCTGAGGCAGTGTTCAAACTCATTTCTTCCTCATGCCACCTCTAACACTCTACCCACTATACCACTAAGTTGCCCTAAAACAGAAAAGAAAGCTCATTCAAAATAACTACAAAGTACTGAAACATATGGGAGTCAATTTCCTAAGGTGCATGTAAAATACACTTAAGATATAACTTCTCTCCAATTATTTCAATTTCTTCTCCTGGGGAAAATAATGTAATGGGCCAGCTCAAGACCTGTATTAGATGCAGTGACAACATTCTCCTTAAAGAAATAAACAATGACTTGAAATAACTGGAGGGATATTTATTAAGTACTCATAGCTGGTCCATCCCAAATATGACAAAATGCCAATGCTAAATTAATTTATAGATTCAACATCACACCTACCAAACACTCTACCGAGATAGATGAAATGATAACAGAGTTCGTTTGGAATAACAAAAATTTGAGAATCTCAATAACCTGCTGATTGGCCTCCTTATCTTAAGTCTCTTCCCATGCCAATCTATTCTCCACTCAGTTGTAAGACTGATCTTCCTGAAGCACAGGTCTAACCATGTCATCCCCAACTGAGTAAATTCCAATGGCTCCCTATTACCTCTAGGATCAGATATAAAAGCCTCTGTTTGGCTTTTAAAACCCTTTATAAAACCTGGCTCCTTCTTGCTTTTGCAGGCTTCTTATGCCTCACACCTCTCCACACCTTCTTGTCTCCCGTGATACTGGCTTCTTTGCTGATCTTCATAAGATATTCTCTATTCTCAGACACCAAAGAGTTTTCCCTGGCTTGGAAATCTCTCCCTCCTTATCTTTGCTTCTTTTTACTTGCTTCCTTCAGCCTCAGCTAAAGCTGGACTATCTGCAATAAGCCTTTCCTAGTTCTCCTTAATCTTAGTGCCTTCCTAATTAGACTACCCCAAATTTGTCTGGTATAGACCTTTTTTGTACATGTCTATATTCACAATGTTCCCCTAACTGCCATTGGGCTATTGGCTTCTTGTGAGCAGAGACTGTTTTGTTTTCTTTTTCCTTATATCCCCAGTGTTTAACACAATGCCAAGTACATAACAAGTACTTAATATATATGTTAGCATTTTCAGAACTCAAATTATATTACATGTGACAAGGGATTCTCACACGGGCTGTCTTCCCATGTATACAATGAGGCCCCATGTATGATGAGGGGTTACCTCCCCCTCTACCAGTAGCACGGGGTTCTTGTTGGGTGGCTAAAAGGGAGGCAGAGTAGACATATCTAGTCTCTTCTCATTCTATTCCAGGGGAGACTTTGGGGCAGAAGTTGGGGTGTGAGTCTACTTTGCTCATCTCAGAGAGAGGGAGTATCAGGCTAGAATTATATCTATTTGTTCCTTTAAATATTATTAGTCTAGGGGATATGATCAGGTTCAAACTAATTTCTCATTCCTTTTCTCATTATTTGGGGGAAAGAGGACCCTGAGTTCTATATCCAAGGCCATACTCCTTTTCCCACTAAATGCTAATTCTACAATAAGCATACATAGTGATTAGCAAACAAATCCATTTATCCAAATTATAGCAAAAGAGAAATCAGAGAAGGTATACATAGGAGAATATGTACCAGACAATACAGAGTGAAAGATATTGGGAGTGTTATAACTGAACTCAACCAAGAGAGAGAGTTTTAGATCTCACCCAAGGGGAAACTCCCCAGATCTCTAGTGTAGCACGCTGAGGATAAGGACATGATGGAAACCATCAGCTACTCTCACATCTTCCCAGCGTCTTTTCCTTCAGCAGCCTGATGTAGCATTGGCCTCTTCCATCTTCCCTCTCAAGACTGGAAGCCAGAAACATGGAGAGGGACTCAATGCTTTCTGTGAAAAAGCCTGAATGCTGAAGAAGATGCTCTCAGCAGCTCCATCCCACCCCTTGTACCCGGCAGGGCATTCATCTCTAACCAATAAAGAGAGAGTTCAGTAACAATGGGCTTTGGGACAGGGCTTTCAGATAAAATGAAAATCATTAAAAATCTTTGGTACTGGTTAATAAACATAAGAAGTAGATCAGTGGAACAGACTATTATTTTTATATTATTTATATTATTATTAGGAAAACCCCAAAAGAAATGAATTTAATAACTTCACATAAATCTGAAAAATAGAAATTGCCTGGGAAAGAACTCCTTAATTGATGTTGACAAGAATTGCTAGGAAAATCCAAACAGTTCCAAAGAAATTCGGTTTAGACCAATATCTGACATTGTATACTATAATAAACACAAAATGGATTCATTAAAAAGTCTGAAAAGAACCACATCAGTTATCTTTTAAAGCTAAAGCTGATGACAAATCTTTAGCCTAAAAATGGATAAAAATGATAATAAAATCTAAAAAAGATAAGTTTGATTTACATAAAATTGAAAAGCTTTTGAAATAAGATAAGGAAGTGTTTTTTTAGAAAATAATTTTTGCATTCACTATCTCTGATGAAGGTATCATATCTGAATTATATAGGGGACCAATACAAATACATAAGAACAAATGCCAATCCCCAAAAGATATTGTAGAAAGCAATTTGGAATTCTGCTAAGAAAGTGACTAGAATGTCCATATCCTTCAACCCAGAGATCCTTTGCTAGGCATTTGCCCAAGGAGGTGAATGATAAAAAAAAAAAAGTCCCCATTTATAACAAGATGTTTATAGCAGCATTTTATAGGAACCAAAAACTGAAAACAAAATCTTCGATATACAACCTTGGTGGCATTCTTGATTCCTCACTCTCATGGGCTCCATACCTCCAAGCATTTTTCAAATCTTTCTGTTCCTACCTCCACAACATTTCTCACATCAGTTCTATTCTCTCTACCCCTCTCTGGCATAGGGGTGTCTAGGCAGTACAGTGGATAGAGCCCTGAGCCTGGATTCAGGAAGATGAGTTCAAATCTGGCCTTAGGAACTTACTAGCTGGGTAAGTAAGAACTGTGGCAAGTCACTTAAACTCTGTTTGCCTCAGTTTACTGAACTGTAAAACAAGCATCACAATAGCATAATAGCAGGCTTGTTGTGAGGATCAAGTAAGATGATATTTATAAAGTGTTCGGCACAATGCCTAGAACATAGTACACACTTAATAAAGGCTTGTTTCCTTCCTTCTACCCACATGGTCATCACCACTAGTTCAGCCTCTCGCCTGGACTATTGCACTAACCTTTTGTTCTCCTTGTCCCAAGTCTTCTTCTATTTCAATCCATCTTCCACAGAGATATCAGAGTAATTTTCCCAAAGATCATGCCATTCTTTTTCCCAGTAAATTTCAGTAGCTTTCTAGGATTAAACACAAACTCCTGTTTGGCATTTAAAACCATTCACAACCCAGCCCCGACCTACCTTTATGCATTAATCCCCTCCGTACTCCCTTTGTTCCAAACTGGCCTTATTGTTTCTAATACATAGCATTCATCGCATTTTCCATCTATATGCCATAGAAATAGCTATCACAAGTGTCTGGAATACATTCCTTCTTCACCTCTCCCTCTTATAATCCCTATACTGCTCCAAGACCCAGATCAGATACAGTAATACCTAACCCATGAGATCTTTTGTGTTCTCATCAGCTTGTGGGACTCTTCCCTCCCCGAATCACCCTGTATCTATTTCAAGTCTTTATGAACATCTTAGCTCTGCTGATAGAAGGCAAGCTTCTTGAGGACAAGACCTATTTCCTGTCTGTATCCTCAGTGCCTAGTAAACTGCCTGGTTCACACCTAGCACTTAATAAGTACCTATTGGTTGACCTATTGAAACCCATCAAAACCAAACACTATGAATTTATTATAACCAAACCTGGTCCTATAGAAGATCTGAGAATTTGCCCTTCTCATTTCTTTGCAGAGGGGAGAAAATTGCATACTGTCAAAGTTTGACAATACGATGATCACTTTTGCTGCCCTGCTTTATTTCTTTTTCATTGTTTGTTATAAATTCACTAGCAGAGGTTGTTTCAGAGACCAAAACAGAGAAGCTTTCTGTGATGTCACTGCTTGTGAAAGGAGAGCCTTGTACTCCATGGAATTCCAGTCTTGCCTCCCTTCCTCATTTGACTTTGTGCAAGTTTGTAGGTTTCTCTCTGGGTCAGAACATTAAGGACTGGTAGCAGGGATAAATACCCTTTTATTGTGACCTCCAGAAATAGAGACACCAAAGGAATGGGTTGGGAAGGGTACTAGCTTTTATGTATTAGTGGGAGACAGAGGTGTTATGAGACTGGTCTGTCAATGTGGATGCTAGGAGGGCCACTTGCTGATGAAGCCCATTGTTTTTGTAACCCTTCTTCCCCATGACCAGTCACAGTTTCACAGACTGCTAATTCTCATCTCTGAGATATCCAAATTTCCATATTCCTGAAGAAAACAAAATCAGACTGATTTTGCCCAATATGTATCTATTTATATAACTCCAGATAGGTCTTTGTGGCTGCCTAAAAGTCCTTTTAAGTTACCCTTATTGAATCAAATGTGGAATGAAAAGAATGTTCAAAATAGGGTCAGGATGAACTGGAATCAAATCCTGCCCCCAACACTTACAAGCAAGTCCCTTAAATTCTCTGATCCTCATTTTCCCCGTCTATAAGAAGCAGATCTACCTCACGGTTTTGGTATGAGGCTCAAGCAGGATTATCCTAAGGCAAGGCTCCCTTAGTTTCCTCATCCATAAAAGACAAATAGCAATACATAGTTTTGGTATAAGGCTCCAATAAGATTATGTAAGACACTTTGCAAATCTTACATCACTTTATAAATGTCATTATTTATAAACATTATCTCATTCCCCATAGTGACTTGCTAAAAAAAAAGCCACATATATAACCTTTTTCCGCAAACCCCCAGTTTTGCAGCTTATGGCCTAGCATCCTTCCTACCTTACTCATTGTGGCAATCCTAAGATTAAGGTCATCCCAAGTGAACATGCTTGGCTCTGCTCCCTCGTTACTCAAACCTCCTCAGCTTTATCATTCTCTTTCTTCTTATTTTCTCTGGTCACAGAATGAATTCCCACCAACCACTAAATCTCCTCCTGCTCTCTGCTCTTAATCTCAAACTATCCCACTTCCTGCTCCTTTCTCTCATATATCTTCAATTGCTTCCTTGCTACTAACTCCTTCCCATCTGTTTACTAGGGGAGGTTTAGGCCTCCTCAATTAATTCTAAAAATATTTCATCTTGAC
>JAQQSZ010009166.1:0-12842 GCA_028646595.1 Phalanger gymnotis
CAACTGTTTGGACCTATGGGAGGAAAAAGGAGGCATTTACAGAGATGTTTCCTAAAGAGATGCTTACATAATTTCCAGATATAAAGAATCCAACATACAGGTCAGGGACGAGGCTGATAGGCCCAATAAGGGGAAGATGCCCACCTGACAGGTATCCTGAAGAAGACATCAGTGGCGATGGGTTTGGGTGTGCCAAACACCTAACCCAGAGAGAGTCAAAGGTGAACAAGAAGAGACAGTGATACATTTATCGTCACCAGGAAACAGAGCTAGAAGCAGGGTTGGGAGGGGGAAAACACTCGCCCAGACTGTGGGAGAATACTGAGAATCGGACCTAATGTTCCCATCCTCTTTGTTTACTGCTTTCTTCTTGGAGTATGCTTATTCTAGCCTACCACACACCGTGCTAATGAACTACACTGCTTTCTCCTTACTATGTTGTTTTAAAATAATTCCTTTGTATAGTCTTGCAAGGCCAGTCGCACAGAAAGACTTAGGCAATAAGCAGCTTAGAGACAAGGATGCAAAAGGAGAATGTCACAGAAGAACAGAAGATGCTCTAAGGAAAATAATGGAATGATGCCAAGTAAGCTTTCTGAGAGACTAACAAATTCAGAGATGGCAGGTCAGGTAGACTGACACTGGGAGGGGGAGGATTGGATCGTAATATGTGGAATCTGACTCTGTATACAAAGTTATAATAAAGTGTGATGTGTGGAACTCAGCAATAGACGTAAAACCTGTGTATATCACTTCAAGAGGGGAGCTGAATAAGTTTACCGAGACAGAGCCCAGAGAGAGGGACAGGCACAAAGGAGATAATTGGGACTTCAGATGGCGAGCAGACATATTTGGCAATTTGAATTTCCTGAGTTGATAAAGGCTCCAGAGAGGGAGGGCTTTGATGGATTCTATGGTGGGGTTTTGTTTTGTGAGAATCCCCATTCCCCCTCCATCTACACCCCGACCAGGCCATTATTGTTCCTATGTTCCTAAAAACCCACTCCACGCTTTCTGGGGAGCCTCTGTGATAAGGTATAAGTTAATGATAGTGTCTGCCCCGTAACCATCACTCATGGTGTTTTACTGGAGAATTACCTCTCTCCACAACAATCCTCCCCATCCCCTCCCTACCCTGTCACCCTAACCACATCCACACTCTCTTCCTTCTGCCATAGCTACCTAAGGTTGAAGTTCAACAGCGAGTGTTCTTTCAGCCCTGACCCTCAGTGATAGACCTGTTACTGGGGCAACCTTCCTTTGGCTCTTTCCATTACATGGCCCTGACCCCCAGTGTGCCCCTGTTTTCTTCCCCTACCCCTGTAAGCTTTTACACATGCTCTGAGCTCTTCTAGAAATATTTTTGTGGTCCTGGTGAATTTAAAAGCAGTTTTCTTTTTTTCTTTTTTCTAGTGTCTGTGTGATAGAGAGGATCATGGCAGGAGGAATGATGTATCATTGATCCCACTATATCAGCTATTTGAGTGCTACCTGAAATTCAGACTGGCTGGAGGGAAGGGGTAATAGAATATTACTGCCACTGCCCTTCCTAAGCAGTAGACCTGGGGTAGGAATGGCTAAGAGAAAATGGGTAATTGTGGCATAATCGATTTAGGATCGATAGAAGAAAGGATTTCTAGAGGAGGGAGAAATTGTTTCAAATGGAATGGATCACCATAAAAAGCTAAAGGATTGCCTCCTCTGTTAATTTTTAGAACCCATAGAAATTTTTAAGTTTTTTAAATTTAAATTTAGTTTAATTAATTGAAGTTAAATTAAATTTAAATTTAAAAATTAATTAATTTTTAGAGCCCAGAGAAAGCCTCCCTGGTGTGGATAATTTGGATTTGAGATAGGTGGTGACTGGAGGCAGGCCTTTAGGTCTTCCTAAAGGGATTCTCCACAGTGCCTTGCACATAGATGATGCTCCAGAAAGACTTAGTGGGTTCCATTATAAATCAAAAACATAATAAGCACCAGCAGCATCAGCTAAAGGGAAGAATTCCAGTCAGAGCTGAGATGAGAAAGTTCATCTTCCAATGCCTCAACTTCATTAATAAAAGCATTCGTTAAGTGTTTACTATGTGCCAAGTACTATGCTAACTTCTGGAGATATAACCACAGCTAGTTCCAGATTAGTGAGAATAATGAATCTTGAATCCTGGGGAAGTGGTCTCATTATTTGAATATGAAGGCAAAACAGTCCTAGATCTTAAAGAGCATACATTTTAATTATTGTACAGTCATTTTCAGTTGTGCCTCGCTCTTCACAACCCCATATGGGGTTTCTTGCCAAAGACACTGGAGTGGTTTGCTATTTCCTTCTCCAACTCATTTTTCAGATGAGATAACTGAGTCAAACATGTTAAGTGACTTGTCCAGGGTCACACAGCTAGTAAGTGTCTGAGGCCAGGTTTAATTCAGATCCTCCTAACTCCAGACCTTCATCCACTACTCCACCTAGCTGCCTTTCACACTTTAATAGAAGACAATACATATAAGGGAGGGTGGAGTAGAGAGGAGTTTGGGGCTTGGAGGTTAAAGGGACAATGATTAGAGCCATGGGCTCCATACCTTTTCCAGCAACAACAATGGTAGTGATGAATTCAGTGATGTCTCCAGCTTGAAGTGGAGAGAGCAGGGAAGAAAAAGGTTGGGGTATAATGTGAAGCTTGGCTCAGACCAGCTAGCTTTAGCAGACCACATAAGGTATTCACTAATCAGAACGATGAAGGCTTCAAGGCAGGGTATGCCTTATACCATCCTGTGTATATGGCACCACTCACTATACGCATCTTTGTTTTCCCCATAGTCAGCATGGATAGCTTTGAGCTGACCTTACACTCTCCACTACCAGCCTTCTTGTGAGCATATGCTTGCTAAGGCGGGTAGGTAGCACAGTAGGCAGAGTGCTCGACTAAAATCAGGAAGACCTGAGTTCAAATCCAATCTTAGATGCTAGCGATGTCACCGTGGGCAAATTAGCTGCTGTCTGCCCCAGTTTCCTCACTTGTAAAAGGCGGATAGTACAATTTAATAGAACCTACCTCCCAGGGTGGTTAATGAAGACAAAATAAGATAATGCTTATAAAACATTTTGCCAGCCCTTGCTGTTGTTGTACATTCACATCCAACTCTTCACAACCCCATGGCCCATTTCATGCCAGCACTGTCCATGGTGTTTTCTTGGCAAAGATACTGGAGTGGGTTGCCATTTCCTTCTCTAGTAGATTAAGGCAAACAGAGATTAAATGACTTGCCCAGGGTCACACATCTAGTAAGTGTTAAAACTAGATTTGAACTCAGTTCTTACCGACTCCGGGCCTCCTAGCTGCCTCCCTAAAGTCCAACCAAAAAAAAAAATACATGGAGGTCAGGGTTGCAGTATAGTATTGTATAAAACAGTATAAAGGTCAGTTACCCACAAAGCAGTCACCTGTGGTTAGGGCTCAGCTAAATTATGTGGAGCAAGGCAGCTGCTCCAAGTAAGCCTCAGTTTATGTATTTAGAATATGGGTACAATGCTATTGTATTCAACATGAACAGATCTCCTTGCTGTGTTTGTTCATGCCTACCTTTCCCTTTATACTCCATCTCCCAGATTATGCTCAGCTTCCTTCTTGAAGGTATGATATATGCCTTAGGCTTCATTAGCACCGAGTGCCCACTAACTGAACTAAAAAGCCATAAATATCTGCATTAGTATTCATTGCTTCGCATATAGATGGGGTCACCAGTGGGGGGGTAAGGGGAATCAGAATAGTATTTTCCACCTTTCTCCACTAGCACCACTCAATCCAGCTGAATGAGAAAGGTATTTGCTTTGGTGCACTTAGCTAATTATCCTACTCCAATCTCCTTTTCTGGTTACTCATTCCTTATTTCCTTTCAGGGAACAAATAATGGAGAAAAAAAGCCAGTCATGGGGTAATCTTTTCATGGAGAGCTTCTTCTTCTTCTTAATCCTTTTTGTGAATTCATTAAATGTCAAATTATGGCATCCTTTGAACCTCCCTGGCCTTACCTATGAAGAGTGCCCACTATCCAAATCACCATGTTATCCTGCCACCAAAAGACAAAACGAACGAGCAAAAAATGTATCATTTATTTCCCTCTTGGTATCACAGTAGCAAATAAATCCTGGGAAGAATGAAGGGAATGAGAAAAGGAAGAAGTCAGGAGACCTGTGTTCATATGCTGGCTCTGACACTTAACCTTTATGGGACCATGGCAAGGGACTTAATTTCCCTGAGTCTCACTTTTCTATAAAATAAGGATAAGAATACATGTACTACCTCCCTTATAGAGCTATCATGAAGAAGATAATTTATAAACCTTAAAAGTGTTGCATAAATGCAAGTTGTTAATATTAAATATAAAATGCCCTTCTGGTTAACTACATCAAGAAAAGCATAAAACAATGAGATGTATGCCACTGTCATTGAGGATGTCCTGGGTATAGAGACCAAGTCAAAATGGATTTCCCTCTGGATGATGAAACTCTTTAGACGCTCCTATTTTCAGATGAAATTGTACTGATTGCATTGGGCTCTAGACTATTACAGAGCCTCCTAACAAAATCCATGATCACTCAAAAGAGTTTGGCTCAACTATCCACACAAGAAAAACCAAGTTGATGAAGAATGTCAATTATCCAAATTATGATTGTCAGTTGTATGGACAACCCATAGTCTCATCTGTCAGTAAATACATCTCCTACATATATACTCCCACTCCACCCTTCTCCAAGAACCAACTTGATTCATTCATCCTTTTTTTTTGCTCTGTATGTCACTCCTCAGCCATAGTAACCAAGATCTTTAGCAAACATTTCTTGAAGAAACAGTGTAAATAAACAATGAATTGGACCCAGGGGTGGTGGGGAACATGAAAAAATGGACTGGACTGCCTTTAGGAGGGCACAATATTCTTTTAATGACCCTGAGCTTCCCGAGTAAAGGCCCATCTTTTTAATACCAATATTTTTCTTGTGATTTTAAAATGGAGTTTCTTAGCATTTTTTCCTCCAAAAATACTGCTGCTTTTTTTCCTCCAGTTATTCTGTACTATACTCACAGCTGCAAATTAAAGGATATGGCAGCCTTCAGAAACTGAAATTAAGAACTCCAAGATAGCAATGGAAAGGCACAAGATGGGCTTGACCTGGTAGTAATAAAAATGCAAGCAAGTAATTTAAGAGCAAGAAGAGCATAAGAATATCTTCAAAGGGATGTATGATCAGAAAAAAGTATGGGTCACCCATGAACAAAGAGTAAAAGATAACAAAACGGGGAGCCTTTGTGCTACATTGATATATAGAAATGGTCAGGGTCCCCAGCATACTGGTTGGTCTCCTTGTGATAAATTTATGGGAAGATATGAATAAGGGTTGCCCAAGATGGGCAGGCTTGTGTGGGTTGCTACTGGGTCATTAGAAGAAATACCTATGAGATCACGTATCAATTGAAGTATCAGAGTATTGATAATTATTATGTTAATAAAAGAGTCATCTTATTCAAAGACATTGCTCCCTCTTCCTTCCAGACAGCAAGAAAGTAGCAGTTCTAACCTCAGTGGTTGCCTTCTCCATGCTTTACCAGCAACTGTCCTAGAGGTATTATTCAGTATAGCTGTGGCCTAAGGCAAATAAGGTCGTGTTGTTGTGGAGTTGTTTCAGTTATGTCCACCTCTTGATGACACCATTTGGGGTTTTCTTGGCAAAGATACTGGAATGGTTTTCCATTTCCTTTTCCAGTTCATTTTACAGATGAGGAAACTGAGACAAACAGGGTTAGGTGACTTGCCTAGGGTCACACATCTAGTAAGTGTCTGAGGTCAGATTTGAACTTACTAAGAAGAGACTTCTTGACTCCGGGCACAGCACCCTATCGACCTCTGCACCTGATTGACTAAAATGAAGTGTGTATAAAGACTTTAAAGGATTTCTTCAAGCCATCAATCACTTACTTAAAAGCTTCTGGGGGTAGGGTAGTAGACATATATCAGAAATTGGGGGGGGAAGGGTAGTAAGTAGGAGGCAGACCACAGACTGGCTCACTTATACCCTGATGATTTTATCTTAATATGGGCTCACCCTGGCAGTCAGGACTCTGGATAAGTTTCTGAAAGCATTTCAAAGTCCATTACTCCTAGTTATTCACATGTTGTTTCCTCCATTAGAATGTGAGCTCCTTAAAAGGAAGTATTGCTTTTCTCTTTCTTCCTATCCTCAGGTCTTAGCCCAGAGTCTGGCACATAGTAATTCCACAAGAAATGCTTTTTGATTGATTGATAAGAAGACATTCACATAGAGCAGATGTTCTTAACCTTTTTTGTAATGGACCCCTTTCGCAGTCTTGTGAAACTTATGGACCCCTTCTCAGAAAAATGGGTTTAAGTGAGTAAAATAAAAGACCAAGAATTACAAAGAAAACCAACTATATTGAAATGCAATTATCATATTAATAGAACAAGTTTGCAGATACTAGGGTCAAGAACCCCTGATGGAGAGTGAAGTAATAGTGAAGTATTCCATCCACTTTCTGATTGAATAAACCAAGGCTGAGATTGAATAGCTGTCTTGCCCCAGAGCACCTAACCTAGTTTGGTGGGGCTGAGACAAAGGGAGGTAGGTTTCATGGCTGAATGAGTGTGTTCCTCCTCGCTCCTCCTAATTCCATCACTAATGGTTAGAGGTGCTTGACTGTAACAAGGCTCCATCTCCCCCTCACCTCAATGATCAGCAGCCCACTCATTTGCTCCACAAATTGCCCATGCATCTTGTCCTTGAATCTGCATCTGCTTCCTAACTCACAATGTGTGACTGCTGCAGTCAGAACAGAGGGACCAATCTGGAACAGGGCCCTTTAAAAAGAAGACTGGGGGAGGGGGAACCCACAGAAGAACACAGAGGGGGGAAACAATCCCTTTTACTTTCCAACTGGAACGGCTTGTAAAAAAGGAACTGCTGTGCTCCAGGTCAGACCAATTAGCTGAAGCGACAGCACCAACCACAGAGAGCAAGGCTAACTAGTCTTGCTTGCGTGGAGGCTTCCATCATTGCAGAATATGCTTATTATTTTTTTTGCATGGAAACCAGGCCAGTGTGGTCTCTAGCTTATTCAAGCTGCTGCACGCAGAGAAAGAGAAGGGAGCAGGGAAGGAGCTCCTCCAGGCCCTAAGCACCCGAATGTTGACTGCCGGCTCCTGACAGTCGGGCACCAGGGCAATGACTGGCAGATGAACAAGCTAGATGCTGAAGAGATGGGCATCGATAATGAGAAAATGACAAGGCCACTGAGCCCCCATCCTTGTACTACTTCCAGTCCAGGGGGAGGGGGACACCAAGATGAGCTAACTAGACTTATTCAGAGTTTCATTTATTCACAAAACTACACAAACTCTCATGCTCTTTATCACAGATATTGAGAAAGGTCGAGGAAGGTGTTTATCACATCGAGGGCATCGAGAGTCATAATAATTATTCTAATAAATAATAATAGTTTATAATAACATCTTATAGTATTTAAGTATTATTTCTGTTAATCTTCACAACAACCCTGCTAGATAAGTGCTATGATTAGTTCCATTCTACAGATGAGGAAGTTGAAGCTGAAAGAGGTTAAATGATTTTCCCAGAGCCACACAACTAGCACTAGGCTTGGAGTCAGGAAGACCGGAGTTCAAGTCAGACCTTATACACCTTCCAGTTGTGTGACCGTAGTCACTTCACTTCTGTTTGCCTCTGTTTCCTCATCTGTCTTCATCAAATGAGGACAATAACAGTACCTACCTTCCAGGGTTATCACGAGGATCAAGTGAGGTAACTATAAAGTGCTTAGCACAGTGCCTGGCACATAGGAAGGGCTATATAAATGTTAGTTATCAATTAGTGTCTGAGGCAGGATTTGAATTCAGGACTTTCTGACTCCAATCCCAGGGCTCCATCCACAGCACCACCTAGCAGACCTAGTTAAGTCCTAAATATATACACACAGAAAATAAGGGAAGTAGGGTAATGCCTAGACCAAGACCAAAGACCTAGACCAATTTACACCAAGAGAATTGGGGGATATTGGAGTAGCCTTGGAGCCTGGGAAGGGAGTAAATGTGTTATAGACTTCATTTGTAACCTGTGTGATATCTGGCCATCATTGAAGCCCTACTTGAGTAATAGTGGGAGGAGCAGACACATCTGGATATGACACCTATCAGAGAGAATCTCAGACAGAGGACCTTGGCTTCACCCATAAGTGCTTGGCTCTTCCCATCTGGGGTAATCCCTCAAACAGACAGGTACACACATTATGTATATGTATATACATATGTATATGCATATACATATGTATATGTATATACAATCAACAAACTGTCAGCTTGGGCATGGCAGGGAAATACGGATGGATTCCATGATGGGAATCCAAAAGTGTCAAGGAATTGGTGCTTTTCTTCTTCTGCTATCCAACACCTTGTGAAATGCCAATGGTTAATGAAATGGGAACAGCACCAGCTGACAGACCCTTCACTTAGGGAGAAGCTGGTGACAGTGATGATAAATCAACAGCATTTATTTCTGTGTGCCTGGTGTTGGGAATACCAAGACAAAAGTGAAATATTTCCTTCCCTCAAGGTGCTTATCATCTATCCAGAGGCAAGTAATAGGAATACATAAAATAGATACAAAAAAAATACAAGGTAATTTTATTACATAAGGAATTTTCAGCTGACAAGGGTTTGGTGGAATCCAGTGAGAAAGGAACCACGTGTAAAAGTCACATGGGTTTGTGTAGCCTCTAATGGCATCAAATTACACTGTGTAATTTGTCTAGCTCCACCCCTTGCCTGTTACTTAGCATCAAATTCTCCCCACCTGAAACCTGGGCTTGCCTTGACATCCTTCCTCTCAGATCTACTTGACAGTCAATGCTTTTGAATAGCCCCTCCAACTCCTCTGAAAAGGCTTTCTATTTCCACCACCTGCCCACCTGACGTCAGCAGATAATTCAACGCACCCAAATTTCTCCTTCACTGGCAAGATCTCCATTTTGCTGGATCTTGGTCTGAGTCAGCCTGAGAAGCAAGATTCACAAAAATAAATGAATGAATGAATAAACAAATAAATAACTGATTGTTTTTCTGCTAACATTAGCCAAAAGATCAGAGCTAGAGAAAAGGGAGTTGTGGGGTGAAGTATGGAAGAGGGAGACATTCACAGGGAAAAAAGGGTTCTCTTTGCACTAGCCTACAGAGTTCTTCCAAATAGAAGCCCCAGAAACCCCTATTGTCCTGCCCTGACTTTTACTGTTCTCCTCCCAATGACTCATACACACACATACACACACACACACACACACACACACACACACACACACACACATCCTTGAGATTTTCCCACCAGTCACCCTCCCTCTGCGAAAATGATGCCTGGAATGTTTTTTCCTACTGCATTGTAATTGTGAAGATGAAATAATGTGTGGTTAATTGCTGGGTAAGCCACAAACAGAGCAACCTTATGTGTAATTTCTGATTGGCAACAACTCTAAGTTATTGAAGATGATAACCAAATGATTACAGCAAAGTGTGGAGAGGGAAAGAATATCTCAGGGAGAGAGGAGGGAGGCTTTAAGGCCATGAGAAATAAACCATCAGAAATAAAGTATTATAAAAGAACTAGTTGGTACAGTGGGTAGAGCTCCTGGCCTGAAGTCAGGAAAACCTGAATTCTAATCCATCCTCAGACATTTAACTAGCTGTGTGACCCTGGGCAAGTCATTCAACCCTATTTGCCTCAGTTTCCTTGTCTATAAAATGAGCTAGAAAAGGAAATGGGAAGGGGCAGCTAGGTGGCGCAGTGAGTAGAACACCAGCTCTGGAGTCAGGAGGACCTGAGTTCAAATCTGGCCTCAGCCACTTGACACACTTACTAGCTGTGTGACCTTGGGCAAGTCACTTAACCCCAATTGCCCTGCCTTTCCCCGCTCCCAAAAAAGTACCTATAACTTCCTAATTATTTGTGATCATGAGGGATAGAGATAGAAAGTATAGTCAAAATCCACAGATGATGCCAAAACCTATTATGGTGATATAGACCTCTAAACATCTAAAATCAAACTGAACCTGGCATTGAAAACCCTCCCCAAATGTATTTCACATACTTTTCCAGTATTATTTCCAATCGTTCCCCTTCCCACACTCTCCATTACAATCAAACCAACCCACTGGCTGTTCTCCATGCTATCTCCCATTTCCAGGCCTTTGAAGAAGTGGTTTCCACAAGTCTCTGATACATTCCTTCCCCAGACTCAATTCCCAGAATCCCTAGTTTCCTTCAAGGGAGGCACAGCTCAGATATCACTTTCCAGATTCTCCATCCCCTACCCAATTGTTAGGGCTCCATCCTCTTGGAATTATTTTATATATAATTATCTAAGCAGATCAGTGGATAGAGCACCGGACTTGGAGCCAGGACCCCAGTTCAAATACAGCCTCAGATACTTACCGGCTGTGTGACTCTAGGGAAGTCACTCTGTTTGCTTCAGTTTCCTCAACTGTGAATATGATAATAGTACCTGCCTCACAGGGTTGATCAAATGAGATAATATTTGCTACAGTACCTGTCACATAGTAGGTATTATATAAATTCTTATTCCTTTCCCTTCTTAATAGCTTTATGCCTCAGTTTCCTCAACTGTAAAATGAGGGTAATAATAACACCTACCTCCCAGTGTTATTGTGAGGATATTTGTTCACTTAGCACAGTGCCAGGCATGTAGTAGGCATTTAATGGATCCTTCCTTCCTACTTGTTATATCTCCAACAAGAACATAAGCTCTTTAAGGATTGTTTTTCAGGGATTATTTCTTTTCCTCCCAATCCATCACTTAGCTTATCAATAAAAGTTTGTCTTACAGTATCGTGTTTCATTGTATTGATTGCACTGCATTACACTGCATGATATGCCCTTCCCTCAAACCAGTACCTCCTCTCTATCTGCCAATGGCACATTTATTGACTCTCTGATGCCCCCTTAAAATAAAAATTGCATGGTATAACATGCAGGTCTATTTAGACTTTAGATCAGGTTTTTCAACCCTCTCATTTTTCAGGTGAGCAAACTGAGTTTAAGTGACTTATCTTGAGTCACACAGCTAGAAAGTGTCAAAGACAGAACTTGAATCCAGATCTTGCTGAGTCCAAGGTATATCATTATGCTACGTTGTCTCTCTTCCATGAGATGAAATTATATGCAAACTTCTAGTATATAAACATATATACAAACTTATATGCCTGTAGAATATAAGATCCTTGAAGGAATGAAAAAAATTATTTTGTCTGTATCCAGACGATCTAGCACCTTGCACATAGTAGGCACTTAATAAATGCCTGGTACACAGATACGAAGACAGATCTAGAGTCTGACGCTTCCTACAAAAATACTATTCTTTTAAAAGATAAAGGAAAAGGGTCAAGAATAAAGAATGGTAGACAAACGAAAAGCTGATGAATCAGTGGTAATAATGAAGAAGAAATTGGCCCTAGAAGAGGGAAACTGGATTCCCACAATCTAGAGTAAACCTTGGTAGTGAAGTCAGGAAAGGTTAAAACAAAAATACTGGGCAGCTAGGTGGTGTAGTGAGTAGAGCACCAGCCTTGGAGTCAGGATGACCAGAGTTCAAATTCGACCTCAGACACTTTGACACACTTACTAGCTGTGTAACCTTGGGCAAATCACTTAACCCCAATTGCCCTGCCTTTCCCACCCCCTCCAAATTTTTTTTAAAATACAATAAAACAAAGATACTCTTTAAAGCTCTGATTATGAGTCAGATCTGGGATATGTTCATTAACGACACTGGACTCCTATTACACTCCTGCCCTTAGTTCTAAGAAGGTGTTTTGAGAGGTTTAAACTGCAGCCTGGAGCCACCTGGAAGCACTGCACCTCTATTTGAATCTTCTCAAGAGCTCTGCCCTTTCCATCACATTAACACCAAAGTTCTTCCTATGGAACACAGCAGACTAACACCAGCAAAACAGTTTCTGCCATCCACTGACTTTCTAACACTAACCAAAAAGACTCCTTTGATGTGCCCTGTTTGGAAGACTGGAGGCGTGGCAGGGGTCAAGCTAGTCTCAGCAACTGAAAAATCCCACTTAAATACCCATCTATTCTCCCCTGTACCATACTAGAATCAGAACTATGCTTCCATTCACATCCTACTCTAACCCACTTCAGAAATAAAGTCATGACCACATTTCTTTGAAATTGAAAACCAAACACCAGATAACTAACTGAACATCAGGTTAAGAGGGAAACCCTATCTCTGCTCCTTAACTCTGCTCCTAAACATCTAAGATGGAGAGGTAGACTAGAAATCATTGGGGCTTTTTCCGCTTCTACCCCAAACCCTTTTACCCATCTGTTGAGATGGCATGGTGCCCATTCACATATTGGTTGGAGCCTATAAAGGTGCCAGGCTGCAATGTGTTTTGATGGGCATCCTGAAGAAGGTGGCAATTGCCATCCCTTTTGTAGTAAAGGCCATAGTCTATGCCAGGCCTGGCACTTCATGCCTCTGTATACTTATTCACACCTGTTGCCACTCTGGTGCCAAAAACTAGAATGTACTTGAGGCAAGAAGGATACCAGGAGCATTGGGAGGCTGGGGTGAGGGAAGAGGAAGGCATTAGAGCGTCCAACTGCATTCAGTTTCCTATTAGGGAGAAGCAGGGGATAGATAGCTTCAATTACCCCATGAGCCAGATGCAAAATAGTCCCTCAACCCCTCACCCCTTGCTTGCAGCTAGTATCTTCCCTCTGTGATTTTATATATATATATATA
>JAQQSZ010009167.1:0-12842 GCA_028646595.1 Phalanger gymnotis
TTACCTCTCAGGGTGTCATTTTCTTTATTTAGATTCTGAATCTCCATAGCCATTTTGCTAATCTTACTCTTAAGGGACTTGATTTCATCAGTGGATTTTTTTTCCATTTTTTCCATTTTTTTTCCATTTTTTCTTTTACCTCCCTAATTTGGTTTTTAAAATTCTCCTTTAGCTCTTCCAGTAATGCTTTTGGGGCTGGAGACCAGTTCACTTTACCTTTTCAGGTATCAGATGTGGATATAGTGTCATTGTTATCCTCTTCAAAATTAGTATTTTGATCCTGCCTGTCTCCGTAAAAAGGATCAATGGTCCTCGTTTTTTTTTTTGTGTTCTTCATGTTGGTTAACCTTTTCCTGGCTTTACACTAAATTTTTGCTTTTGGGGCTCAGGGCTCACCATCCCAGCTTTCTTATTCTGGGGATTGTGAGTCTCATTGTTGGCTTTGTGAATTATAACCATCAGTTTCCTTAGGTGTGGGGAAGGGGATCTGGCTGCCCAAAATCACCTGTTCCCCTTGGGTTGTACTCCAGTACTGTTGCTCTTCAACAGTGGTCTCATTTCTTTGTTATTTGGACTGGGTGTCTGGCACTTCCCCTGGGGGAGCAAGAGTTTGTCTGAGCTCCTGATGTTGACCCCTGCTGGCTCTGCCCCTCTGGGACTCAGGTAATCCCAGTACTTGGACACAGAAGCCACACTTCTATCTCCGCTGTTCCAGCATTCTCCCCCACACCCCAATAATTCTCTGGGTAGGAAGGGGAGGGATTAGAGCCATCTACCTGGCCATTATGTCTCCCGGAAGTTCAAGAAGCATTTCATACCTTTGGGCTGCAAGCCTCAGGAGTTGGCATCTCATGGTCGGTGCCATTGCGCTGCCTCTCATCACTTCCACAGAGTGTTGCCCTGTGTTGGGAGGCCTGGGGATCTCTGCCAGTTGCAGGTGCCTGGATTTCTCCCATTCTGTCTCCCACGTGGGTTTCCCAGGCAGCCACTTCCACTTTAGTCCTGTCTGGAGCAGCTCCACATGCCGAGTGCTCTCCTAGCCCACAGATTCATTCCTTCAGCCTTTCAGACTCTCCTGGCCGGGAAATTTGCCCCACTCAGACTGCTCATGGTTTCTCCTTCTCTCAAATCTGCTCAAATTCACTTTTTTATAGGAATCTGACAGAAGTTGTGAGAGAGCTCTGGTAAGATGCTGTTTTCATATGGCCATCTTGGCTCCATCCCCGACTTTCCCTTTTTTCAAAGGAGAAAACTCTCCTGGGTAGAAATTTTTCTCTATGATTCTTTCAGTACATAAAGTCATCCAACTACATTCAGCACAAAAAGTGTCCCAATCTACACAGGGTAAAACAAAACAAAACAAACTTTAAAAATCATCCCCTTCTACACAGGACACACTAAAATTATCTAGGGGTCCTTCTGGTATAGGAAGTTTCCTCCAGGTTATTCCTTATTCCAAAGGGCACCTGACATTCCCCCATGTATCCTTGTTAATGCCAGGGTAATTCAAACAGAATTGAAAACTCATCCATTAAGACAGGAAGACAAGTAGAATAAATTAGAGAAGTAGATAAGAAAATGAGTTACTTGTGTATTCAAGACACAAGCATTCTACCCCTAAGATGTTGTAGGATGTTTCTGATTTCAAAAAAAGTGAGCAGTTTAGGTCTGCTAAATGCAGAAAAGGAGAGTATAATCCCTTCTACTGTGCAGTAGCAATCCAGTGATTCTGAATTTCTTCCAGGAAACTCAATACCAGTGCTTACATAGGAATCAATAATAAAGAGCATATCAGTATAGCAATACTCATATACACAAATCACTAATGCCGAAAGTATAGAGTATTTAAATAGTTAAACAATCAAAAAGTTGAAATTTTGCAAAATTCTACTGATGGAATAGACTTGGGAGGCAACACTCAGCAAAAACAAAACAAAAACAAAAACACATTTATATTGATAAAAAGTGCCAAATTCCTTTTGGATCTCGCAGTCTGTTTTTGTTGTTTAATCATTTTTAGTCATGTCTGAATCTTCCTGATCCCATTAGGGGTTTTGTTGGCAAAGATAGTTTGTCTACTTCAGCTCACTTTTCTAGATGAGGAAACTGAGGCAAACAGGGTTAAGTGACTTGTTTAGCTTCATACGGCTAAGCAATGTCTGAAGGCAGATTTGAACTCAGGAAGATGATTTTTCTTGACATCAGGCTCAACACTATCCATGGTGCCACTGAAAGTATCTCAAAATTCGACAGTCCCATGCAAAGAATCTCTATTGGTATCTCTGAAAGAGTGTAGGGTCCAATTTCATCTTAGTCAAGGCTCCCATATAAAACTGATTGCCATAGCCCCTACTAACTGAAGGCCAAGTAGGCGAGATTTCCCTTCTCCCCCAGGCTAGTCTAACATATTTAAGGGAAACTGAGTTATCTGTATTCTATGCAAATGAGAAATAGATAAAAGGCAATGAATGACCCTACCAGGGTCATTATCTTAATATTAGGGGGATGTTGCTCTGAACTCTAGTTCAATTAGCCACTAATAGATTAGCTTTTGCACAGAAATCTTTACTTCAAAAGGCATAATCACAAATATATAAACCTATACCCCCACACATGTGATTAATGATTTTTCTCCTCTGTCACCCTTCCCTGGCACTCTGGTTTTTCAGGGCTCCCTTGTTGGACTGGCTGGCTCAACTATCTCCCTACAGTCCTGGTTCTAATGTAATCTCCATGGCTCAAACTCCTGGGACCATGGAAATTACCTATGGCACATCAAAAATGAGGACAATCAATACAAAACAGTCACCCCCAGACCCATTTCTCATATTCAGGGTAAAAAGTGCTCATGGGGGAAGTCTACCCCCTCTTATTGTTTTGGTTCATGTTGTCCTCGCTGTGGTGGAACTTAAATCTTCATCCATTAAGAGAACAGCAAAAACAGAGTGAATGGCTCAGTCTTCCTAGGTTTAAAGATGAAGGCAATCAATCAAAGGAGGCATCTCCCAAACACATGATAGGAAACGAAGAGATCTCAATGTCAGGCAATATAGATATGCTCCAAAAGCCACTCCAGGATGCCTCCATGTTAGGTGAACTGGAAGTGTTCACCTATGCCTTGGTTACATATTTCTTTCTATTGGAAATTTTTCGTACCTGGAAAACAGACATTTTTTAAATGACTTCATCCCTAAATCAGAACAGTTTTCTGTGGTCTCTGAGGAGGCATAAATAATACTCTTTTAATTACTTCTCCACTTCCTTAGGCATGTCTGGGCATGCCCAGATTACATATAGAAATGCAATTATACATGAATATGTATTTGTATATAAATATGTATGTTCATTGTATATACATATGAATATTGATGTTTATGTATATATACATATATTCATGTGTGTATGTATGTGAATGTGTATATGTATATACATAAAACACATATGTCTATGCATTTTACACATCCTAGTTTAACAGCTTCTGCTTTAGACAAAGATCAACTTAGGGAACTATCTGAATATCCATTTAGAGATAACATATTTGTTATCCTACCTATTAACAGGAAACAACAAAACATCAGTAAGAATTGCCATATAACCAATTGAACTGCTGAATTGCCCTGCTAGACTTGTGGAGGAGATTTAGGAATAATTATATCCAATAGAATTCATCTGCCTTCATTGAACTGACAAGAATAAAGAAAACAAATTTCCTTCACATGGTCAAAACCATATTGGGCCACTTTGGGATATTGATAGCTGGGAATCTGTCCATAATTGTTGCACTTTCTTCCTCACATTTTGCCCACCCTATAAATTATTCTTGGGTCCTTATTAATATAAATGTTCTCTATGTCCTCCAGTAACTCTGTCATGATCCTAAGAACATAGGATTGAAGATTTAGTGATCAAAAGGGCCTTTGAGGTTATCTACTGAGAGACATCAACCACACGGCCAGCAGTATTCAGTCCACAACAGTCCTGAGTGGCACCCAAACCAGATTAAATGTAATTGAGGATTGCCTTTTTTAACAAAATAAATCGAAATACAATACACAATGTTAATATGTTGTTTTCCAAGTCAATATGTTCTCCACAGGGATCCATATGTACATTTTATTGATTCCCATTTCTATTTGAGTTTGACATCACTGATCCATCCCAGTCTTAGCCGAAGGAACTAAGGCGAAGAACGGTTAAGTGACAAACTTAAGACCATACGGATAGTAAGAGTGAGAGGTTTTTTTTTTTTTTTGCTACTTTCTCTCGGCTATTTTTATGCCAGTGATGAAGGATATAGAATGATGGAAAGTTTTAGATGATAACTATTAATAATGTCAAATGATTAATTTATAGAAAAGGAAAAGTAACATAATCTGAATCTGAATCTTTTTTATGTTTCTATTATGCCATAACAAAGAAGAAAATAACAACGTATATAGGTAAGGGTATATCCAAATGTTCTTTATTCTTGCATAATATTCCCTTTTTTTCTCTTTTCTCCTTTTCTCTTCTGCTCTTATTTTTCTTTTCTTCTCTCACTCAAGTGTTTCCGACTTCCCCAGCAGCAGGGATTATAGGCAAACACTACCATGTCTAACCTCATGCAACTTTTCCAAAAAGTATTTGATTTACATTAGCTCGTTTGATTCTTTCAACAAACCTGTGAGCAAGGAAATGTTCCCATTTTACAAAGTAGAGAGAAAGTGATTCCTCCAAGGGCAGAGAACTCAAATTGCCTTCCTCAGAGTTCAGTGAAGATTCCAAATGATTACTCTCCCATATAGAAATAGTTATGGTGCAATTTTGCTTTTTTCACCCTACTTTACGTTAGAGCACCTAAAATTCAGGTCCCTAGTAGCAAAATTATAATATCTGAAATGGAGTATTTTTCATCCGTATTAAAAACACTTATGGCAGTAGGGAAGCATGGTATAGTGAATAAAGTGTGTTTTTTTTTTTGGAATTAGCAGTAACGGGTTAGTCCCTGTTCCTCCAATTACTGCTTGTGTGACCTTGGGCATATTATTCCCCTCTTGACCTCGTTTCCTCATGGTTAAAGTAATAGAGCTAAACCAGATGATCTTACAATGATGAAAAAAGACCTTTGGCTCTGAACTAGGAGAATCTGAATTAATACCAATTCTCACTTCATATACATGTATGCATGTTAATACACATATATACATATGCACACACATACACATATGCACATACATACACACATATATATAAACAAAATACATATACATATATACACATATATACATACACAAACATCAATCCTACAAACTTTGTCAAAAAAATTTACAATGGCACTTTATCAGGCAGAATTTCTTAGAGTTGAAGAACAAAGCTACTTTCTCTTTAAATGTGCAAGTAACATCCTATGTCACTCCATAAGCTACATAAATGAATAAACAAATATAGATAGAGAGATAGATAGATAGATAGATAGATAGATAGATAGATAGGTAGATAGATAGAGGTTAAGTCCTTCAATACTAATGCAATTGGAGAAATGATTGTTGTATATCTTGCCAGAAAATAAACCTCTAAGTATGATGGAATCAGCTATAAATGGTTGATAAATCAGCCTTTTGGTGAAAGTACTTTGTATTCTTCAACATCTCTGTTAAATGTAATTTAAATGTTCTTTTAAAGGTTAAGTTCTGGTAAAGACTGAGGACTTTATAACTTCATATCATTCAGGAGGTATTTGGTATAAGAGAGAAATTTGTATATCATTTGGTGACTTGGAACTGATTGCCACAGAATGTTTGGATATAAATTTCATTTCACCCTTGCCACCAATTAAGTATTGATCAGACAGAAGAGAGAAGGCTTGAATAATGTTATTAAAGTGGCTAAAATTGGAGAACACAGTATTGAACCTCATGGAGGCAGCTACTTTTCACAGAGATTAGTATCTTAAAGTCAATGAATAACTACTTTCTTTAGACAATTGCAATGAGGAGAAAAGTAAAGACAAATGTGAAACACTTGAATCAGGATGCTATGTTCTTTTTCCTTAATATTTTCATAATACTACATATTTGAAAAAATAAAGTTTGGGGAATTCAAAGAAATGTCAGATTTTATTTAGGTTTAACAAGGTGTAAGGGCAAGCAAAGGAGACTTTTTACTGTTTTTTTTTCCTTTTGGGGTACTTCTTAGCACTAAGGCAACCAAGTGCCTTTGAATGAGCCTAGCCTTTTTTGTAAGAAAGCCCATATCCCTTTTCTAATTAGGTCACAAGAAGTGTGAAGCCCAGGAGAGGTGTGAAGCCCTCAGGCCCTGAAAAAGGATACATACATACATACATACATACATACGTAAATCATAAATACATACATATATATATATATATATATATATATATATATATATATATATATAGACACTCTGAGGTAAGCATTTTGTTTGAGTGCTCATTCATTGGAAGTGTTCATGTGATTTGGCCAGATGTGACTCTTGGTAGCTGTTAAGGAGCCCTCCCCCACCCCCACCAACCTGGCTTTGAAAAATCCAGATATTGGTGCTTGTCTCTCTCTCTATGTATGCAAACAGCTAGAAGCACTGTCTGTTGATTTGTTGTCTGTTTATTTGCTGTGTTTACATAATTTCTGCTTGTAATTTCTGTTTGTATTTTCTCTGAAGTTCAGAGTGCTGATTTTTTCCCCTGAACGTAGTGAATAATGTATGTATGTTTAATTAAAATGAGATCTTAAACACCTTAAACTTGTTTTCCTTAGATTAGAAAGGCAGATCAAAGAACCTGTGCCTGCAGCCCTCCTGTGTGCTGGTGTTATTGGCCCTGCATTTCCACAGCGGTTACAAGCAATATTGTGGTTACAGAAGGAGTTTAATGAAAGCTTTTTTCTTTCCTTTTTTTCCTTTTAAACTCTTCTTCTTTCTGGTGTTTAACTCAAGTCATAGCTGGAAAATTCTATCTAGTCCAACTATCTCATTTAATAGATGATGAAACTGGAGCCTAGAGAGGCTAAATAATTTACCTAAGGACATATTAGTAGAATGCATTAGTTAAGGATGTGTGTATCAAGCCTCTACTACATGCTATGCTCTGACCTAAGCTGTTAGGGATACAAGTATAAAAAATGAAACAAGAACAACAAAAAAGAGTTTTGCATAATTATCTTAATTTTATTTTTAAAACTAATTTTTTGAGATCACTACTTTTGGAAATCTGATGATGCACATCATGTTTGAAGCCTATAGCCAAAACTACAAGGCCACTACTACTAATTGTATGGAAGCTCACTCTAACTGTAGGCAAGGTACTTGAATATATCTAGGTATCAGTTTTCTCACCAATGTAGACATTTCCTTCAAGGATGGAGATGGCAACTTATCATAGCAACCTAAGACTATCCTGTTGAACTCTTACCAATGGACTCCCATAAATTCAACACAGAGAAGTCGCTTCACTATGAGAGGGACCTTCCCCTAGATTTGATATTATGTGAATACAAATTGATCATATGGGTCTTCCATTAGATGTTCCTCACTCTCATTTTAAGAGCTTCCCACTTTTTTTCTCTTCTCATACTTTTGATGATATCTTTTAAGCTACTTTGTTCAGTTCCTTACTTATAAGGTTAGCTTAGGCTGATTCCTCCTATGTAACTCATTACTGTCTTTAGAATTGTCTTTAACTTCATTTCTTTAGAGCTTATAATATTCTATCACATGTTCTCATGCTGCATCACCAGAATAATACTGATATTAAAGATAGATCTTCATTTTGAGAAGCTTGGTATTGTTAAGTGAGCACTGTAGATACTCAAAGATCATCTGCTCCACTCTCTTCTTTCTGTTACTGTCTGCTTTCTCTTCATGTGTCTGACTTATGGTATATTTGAAGCATATGGACAAAATAAATTTGTACAGATAATGAGGCTTTGTTATTGATTACTGATACAATTGTATTTTCAAGAAAAGAAACTGAAAATGACCTTTCCCACCTTCCCCCACCCAGATCTTCACTTGAACACTTGATCTTCTGAAATGATAATTGACCACTTAAGACTCTCTAGGCTAACACTTTCAAATGAGATATGCATGTCAGCATAGCTATAATTTTTCTATCATAATTTTGGGTTAGTTTAGAAATCTTCAGATATACTACTTGACATGTTAGCTTTCATAAATACAGTTAGTATAAAAGTTGAGATTTTGACTAATATTATTATTCTTCTTATAAAAATATCATTCAAAGCATTAGGTAGATTCAGTTATTTTTTTGGTATTTCAAAATGTTAATTAGGGCTGTTTTCATCCTGGCGACATCCTGATGGAATTATCATGATTTTGCTTTACAAATTATATGTGTTTCACAGTGTCGTGTTACTAAGTGGGAATTCTTTGAATTGTTAAATTAAGAATATAAAGAATATCATGACCTTGTATACAAAGGTTACTTTGTATTAAGTGACAATCAAATATAATGCTCTACATTTTGTCTTGTTCACAAGGCAATAATTAAAATGCCCAATACTAATAATAGCACTATAGTGATTGGCATCATTATACATAATATGCTCTATAATCTTAGGTGCTCTAACATCATTTATTATGAAATGAAATGAAAAAAAAAATACCTGAGCCCTAGGATACTCAGAAGAGACTATGTGAAGATTAATTAGGTAATGATTCTAAACATTTTGTGGTCTTTGGAGAAAGCTGTCATATTCATGCAGGATATTGTTGTTGCTATTTCATTAAAATCATTTTCATGTGAAGTTCATGCAATATTTAAAGGGGATTCTTTTTACTTAAAAGACAAGTGACTACATTTTGTAGCAAACACTTGAGAATAGCATTACTTAAACAAAATGACTTTAATGAGATTAGAGAGATGCCAACTATATTACTTCTGATTTCTTGACCCCTCACCTTTTTACTATCTTAGAGCAAGCAAGTTCTTTATTCTTTCTGAATCTCACTTATCTTACATGTTTATGTCACAGAGAAGGGCAAAAAAATGTTACTTTAAAATTAACTTGAAATCTTATGATCAAGTACTCAGTCAGCCAACAGAGAATTATTAAGTTTCTACCATGTACTGAGCACTATTCGGGATTCAAATACAAGAGCGAAATGTTGTATAAAAATGAAGAATTGCCATATGCCTCACTATTAAATGCATATAGAAGCAGATATAAAAAACATAATTCACTTTCCTTCTTTCTTTAAATAAACTACCCACTGAGCAATTGAAAGGAAAACTCACTCCAGGGGAAAAATACAGAAATTCAAGTTACATCACATAATTATTATCACAAAGCAATTACTTTATTAATAGGCTGATAAGAGCTCTTTCAGACAAAATTATAGCCATATAATTGCATATATTTGCATCAAGTACCGTAAAATAAACTTTAGAGTGGAACCTGTTAATAAAGCCCTCTCTGCTTCTCCAAAATTTCCTATTATTACCTCTCTACGATTCTCTCAGGAATATTAAATCTATTTGTTGTCCTTCTCATCATATTTAGGATCATAGAGTCATAGATCAAGATTGGAAAAGGGTTTAGGAGACATCTGTTATAACCACTTGCTTTTACAGATAATGAATCTGAGCCCCAGAAACATTAAATGACTTGTCCATGGTCATCCATATACTTAACATGTCTGAGGCAGAGATTTGAGCCCATGGCCTCCAATTCTAGGCCCAGTACTTTTTTTCCACTATGTCACAATACCTCCTATCTCTATTAGTCTAGTCTATCTTCCTATCCCTGCTTTCACTTGTCTTTATACACAGCCCAATCATTCAAGTGATATACTGTAGGAGAATGGTACTATCTTGAAGTCCTTGGACAAGTAGGGAGTCATCTGTTGGGGAAAAGACAAGAAATCTTGTGGTTCAGAGCCAAGCAGAGTACCAAGGCTAGAAAAACTTTTGATTTATCATTTTTGTTGTTGTTGTTGTTGTCCTTCATTCTTTTTTTTTTAATTAGATGTTTTTTAGTTTACAACACTCAGTTCTACATGTTCTTGAGTTTCAAATTTTCTTCCCTTTCCTCATCTCACCCTTCCCTCCCAAGACAGCATGTAGTCTGATATAAATTCTATGTAAATCTTTGCATTAAACTTACTTACAAAATTGTCAAGTTGTAAAGAAGAATTATGAGGAATGGAATGAATCATGAGAGAGAAAAAACAAAACCAAAAAAGGAGAGAAAAAAAAATGAGTGAATATGCTGCCTCAATTTGCATTCAGATGCCACAGTTCTTTCTCTGGATGTAGAAAGCTTTTTCTATCATGAGTCCTTTGGAGCTGTTTTTGAGCCTTGTATTGCTGAGAAGAGCCAAGTCTATCAAAGTTAGTCATCACAGAATCAAGATGTGTGTGGTTGTACAGAATGTTCTCATGGTTCTGCTCCTCTCACTCAACATCTTATCATGTAGGTCTTTCCAGGCTATTATGAACTCCAGATCTTCCCCATTTCTTATAGCACAATAGTATTCCATTACATTCATATACCACAACTAGCTCAGCCAATGCCCAATTGATGGGCATCCCCTTGTTTTCCAATTCTTTGCTACCACAAAAAGAGCTGCTATAAATATTTTTGTTTATACAGGTCCCTTTCCCACTTGTGTGATCTCTTTTGGATAGAGTCCTAAGAGAGGTATTGTGATACCTCGAGGGGGCAGAGCCAAGATGGCAGATGGAAAGCAGGGACTAGCATGAGCTCTTCACCAAGTCCCTCCAAAAACATATAAAAATGGTTCTGAACTGATTCTAGAACTGCAGAACCCACAAAATAGCAAAGGGAATCAGGGCTCCAGCCCAGGACAGTCTAGATGGTCTCTGGGTAAGGTCTATCCCACGCGGAGCTGGGAGCCAAGCAGAGAGGAGCCCAGCGTGGGCAGCAGCTGGACAAACCAGACCAGAAGTCAGTCAGAGCATGCCCTAGCACCCCGAAGCAGTGAGGTGCAGCAGTTACCAGACTTCTCAACCCACAAACAACAAAGACTACAGAGAAGGTTAGTGGGAAAAGCTGCTGGGGACAGGAGGATAGAGTTCAAAGTTCAGCCACAGGGGCAGCAGAGGTGGGGCAGCTACAGAACTACAGCTGCAGTTGCTTCTGGCCCCAGGCTCAACTGGTGGGAGGAATTAAGTGGTGCATCAGAGCAGGAGTGCAGAGCCTGTTGAAGATCTAAGTCCAGTCCAAGTTGGGGGTTCTTGGGGAAGGAGGAGTGCTGGTGTGGCAGAGATGGCTGTAAGAGTTCTGAAATCAACAGCTCATCCCCCTAAGCTTGGAACATAGGACTCTTCCCTCTACAAGCAGTCATACCCCGCTGAAAAACTCAAGGGTCAAGTAAGTTGGGTAGGAACATGGCCAAGCAGCAAAAACACACCCAGATTCAGTCTCTGACTTTGGAATCTTTCTTTGGTGACAAGAAGACCAAAACATACAACCAGAAGAAGTCAACAAAGTCAAAGAGCCTACAACAAAAGCCTCCAAGAAAAACGTGAACTGGTTTCAAGCCATGGAAGAGCTCAAAAAGGATTTGGAAAAGCAAGTTAGAGAAGTGGAGGAAAAAGTGGGAAGAGAAATGAGAAGGATGCAGGAAAACCATGAAATAATTTTCATTGTGTCATGCTCTGAGAAAGATACATTGACTATTTCTGCCTTTCGGCACTGGATCGTGAGGTTTTTATGCCTTAAAACATGGTCAATTTTTGAGTATGGGCCATGTGCCACTGAGAAAAAAGTATGTTCCTTTCTATCCCAATTCAGTTTTCTCCAGATGTCTATCATATCTGCCATATCTAAAATTCTGTTCATATACTTAAGTTCTTTCTGGATTATTTTGAGGTTAGATTTATCAAGTGGAGAGAAGGGGAGGTTGAGGTCTCCCACAAACATAGTTTTGCTGTCTGTTTCTTCCTGTAACTCCCTTAACTTCTCCTCTAAGAATTTGCCTGCTATATCACTTGGTACATATATGATAAATAATGATATTGCTTCACTTTTTATGGGGCCTTTTAGCAGGATATAGTGTCCTTCCTTATCTTTTTAAATTTGATCTACCTCGGCTTTTCCTTTCTCCTAGATTAGGTTTGCTACTCCTGTTTTTTTTTTTTTTTAACTTTAGCTGTAACACAATATATTCTACTCCTGCCTTTTATTTTTACCCTGTGTGTATTCCCCTGTTTCAAACGTGTTTCTTGTAAACAACATATTGTAGGATTATGGTTCTTAATCCATCCTGCTGTCTGCATCCATTTTATGGGTGAGTTATTCCCATTTAAATCACGGTCATGACTACAAGCTGTGTCTTGCTCTCCACGCTATTCCCCCCTCCCCCATTTATGCTTTTATTTCTCCCTTCTACCTTCCATTCCTCAAAAGAGTTTTGCTTTTGATCACTGCCTTACTAAATTCACCCTCCCTCTTGCTTCCGCTCCCTTATCTTACCCTTTTCCCCTTGATACTTCTTCCCTCCCTTTTGATCAACTCCCCTTTTTCTTTCTTTCTTTTTTTTAATTTATTTTTAATATGTTTAGTTTTCAGCATTGATTTTCACAGATGTTTGAATTACAAATTTTCTCCCCATTTCCACCCCCCACACTCCAAGATGGTGTACACTCTGGTTGCCCTGTTCCCCAGTCTGCCATCCCCTCTGTCACCCCATTCCCCTCCCATCCCCCTTTCCCTTCCTTTCTTGTAGGGCAAGATAAATCTCTATGCCCCATTGCCTGTGCATCTTATTTTCTAGTTGCATGATTTTTTTTTTACTTTTGAACATCTATTTTTTTTTTTAAATCATTGAGTTCCAAATTATCTCCCCTCTTCCCTTCCCATCCA
>JAQQSZ010009168.1:0-12842 GCA_028646595.1 Phalanger gymnotis
AAGTAAGGGAAAGGGGGATGGGAGGGGAATGGGGGGACGGAAGGGAGGGCAGACTGGGGCCGAACAGGGCAACCAGAGTGTACGCCATCTTGGAGTGGGGGGGGTGGAAATGGGGAGAAAATCTGTAATTCAAACTCCTGTGAAAATCAATGCTGAAAACTGAACATATTAAAAATAAATTTAATAAAAAAAAAGAATCAATGGAGTAAAAATCTTCACAGAAAGTTTTCTTGATAAAGGTCAGTCAAAATATATAAGGAACTGATTCAAATATATAAAAATAGTTACTTCCCAACAGATAAATGATCAAAAGACACAAATAAGCAGTTCCTAAAGAAAGAAATCCAGGTGATCGACAGCCATATAAAAATTCTCCAAATAATTAATAGAGAAACGCAAATTATAACAAATCCAAGGCTTTACCATACATCAGAATGGCAAGGTAATAAAAAAATGGAAATTGACAATATTTGAAGGAATCAAGAGAAGCATTCATACTTCTTACTGATAGTGCACTCTTGGTGGAACTATGAAATACCTCAGCTATTCTGGAAACCAATTTAAACCTATACAGAAAAAGTCAAACTGTTCATTCCCTTTGACCCAGCAATACCACTACTAGGCTTGTCCCCTAAAATGATTAAAGAAGGAGGGAAAAGACTCATATGAACGAAAAATATTTATAGCATCATTTTTGTTATAGCAAACAACTAGAAACAAAGGGAGTGCCCATCAATTGCAGAATGGCTGAACCAGTTATGGTATATGAACAGAATGAATAATCTTGTGCTTTTAGAAATGAGGACAGGAATGGTTTCAGAGAAACTTGTATGAACTGATACAGGGTGAAATAAGTAGAAACAAAAGAAAACTTTATACAGTGAAAAACATTTTAACAGGGAAAAAATCTTTGTAAAACTTAAGAACTTTGGTTAATGAAATAACCAACTAAAACACCAAAATGTGGATGATGAAGCATGCTACTTATTGATCTCTTGACAGAGAGGTGATGCTCTAAAGGTCCAGAATGAGACATATATTTTTGGACACATCAAATATATGGATTTGTTTTGTTAGATTATGCTTATGTTATGGGGATTGTGGTTTGTTTTTTTTAATTAGGGAGAAGGGCAAGCTGAGAGTGATAATGTTTAAAAAAAAGAACAGAAAGAAGAGTATAATTGAAGCATTTTTTAAATGCAAAGAAAAGAACAGAAGGAAATCAGAAGGAAACACAGACAAGCAGGACAGCTTTGAAAGTAATGTGCTAAATTTAATATATGGATAAATAAAGATCAAAAGCTAAACATAACAGATATGTGGTTTTATATATAATTTTTTCTGTTATATTTTGTATATGGAAATGTTCATTTATTTGGCGTTTAAGTTCAGAATTAAAAAATTGAATATTCATAAATTACTATTACGAAATAATTCATAAGCAGTTTTTGGAAAGTTAAGTTTGTGGCTGTTAGTAAGCAGATGGCTAGCAGCTGAATATTACCAGAAATACAAGTCTCTCTCAGCTGCCGGCTACTAGCTTCTTTTCCGTGCTTAATTCCATGAAAACAGGGATTGGATTCATAAAAAAAAAATAAAATGAAAAATGTTTTAGACCATTTAAAAATACCCACATAATCTTTCCCCATCAGAGGTCAGTTTGTCTGGAAATCGGAGCTGAAAAAAGGACTTGGAGCTAGCAGCTGAAAAAAGTTTTTCAGCAGCTGGATTTAAATACTTTGATGGTTATTGTCACAAAAGGGGTGAGTGCTGGAAGAATAGCTTGCCAAACCATAAGGAGGATCCCAACATGAGAAAATTCTTGATTGGATGATGATTAATTTCTGTAACTTTCCAATACTTCTTGCTGCTCTATTTGCTAAAGGACACTGGCTTTTGCTGAGTAAATCTAATAACATCCCTCAAATATGTTATCAAGCTAATTCTCCTTTTCCTACCTAAAAAATAATGCCTTGACCCTTTTTAAAATGCAAATGTTTGTATAAAGAAAGTCCTTAAGAGTGTGTGTGTGTGTGTGTGTGTGTGTATAAAACTATGTATGTCCTATAGAACAAGTGCCCTAGGGGCACGGGATCAGTAGGGAATTCATATGCACATACAGATACATATATTTGCCCCATAAATATAATGTGTGTGGACACCTTCTAGTAGAGGTATCTCTTTTTCAGAATGTGTAAGGAGTTTTCTAAGGATGGTGAACTTACTGAAAGTGCCCTTTTGCAAAATGTTGTTCATAGTGTCAAAACTTAAGCGATCACTAGACTACAGGCCCATTTCACCCCCTCAGAATACTCATATCTATTTTTATTTTCCCAGAGCATTTGACCAGGTGACAGAAGACCTCAGTTCTAATCATGGGGCTCTGCTTCCAGGGTGGAGGGAGCACTATCCCAAGCTTCAGGGTTTCTGTGCAGCTGTTTTCAAAGATACTTCTAGAGACCTGTAAGTTTCCAGTTCTTCCAAGGTAGTATGATCTAAGGAAAGGTGTTTCCTACTCTCCTGGTCTGTGTTCTGGTCCAGGAGCAACAACAAGCTCTTTTCTGCCCTAGAACTGTGATGAGGGTCCCTGCTCTACTGTGGCCACAAACTCTGGTGTGCTAGAGCTCCTCCTGTCTCTAGGACTACCACCTGGATCTGAGTATGGGCAAAGCAACGGAGTCCTACCTTAGTGCTAGCAAAGAGACTTCTGTAATCTCTTTCTGACCAGTTGTTCAACGCCCTTACCATGTGTGGGCTAAGAGCTTCAGAAGCAGCTGCTGACACTGCTGATTCAGTGGCTCCCAAGGCCTGCTCCTGGTTTGCTGGGGTTCGGTCTGTGCTGGCAAAGCCTGTGCTGGACTGTGCTCCACTTTCACTCCAGCGTGACAGACCTTTCCTGCCGACCTTCTAAGTTGTCTTGGGCTGGAAAAGTATTTCACCTTGTCTTTTTGTGGGTTCTAGGAGCTGTTTTATGGCATTATTTAAAGGTATTCAAGACGGGTTTTGGGAAGAGCTCAAGCAATTCGCTGTCTTTTCCCTGCCTTCTTGGCTCTGCCTACAATTTATAATCTCATGTTTGCTTCTTTAAAGACAACAGTGTTTCATGACTCTCAGCCAAACAATAACAGTGGAAGAATATTAGTTTTTGATAGACCTTTGTTTCTGGGAGAAATTAGAGGATAGAATTCTCTAGACATAATTCAGCCCATGCTCTTCTTCCTCCTTACTTCTGGTCCCAGCATCTTGTCCATTTGTATTCTGTCACATCTATCTAACTATGGATATCTATAGCTGTAGATAATAATCAGCATTCATATGACCTCTACTCTGAGCCAAACACTATGCTAAGCACCTTACATATGCTATCTCATTTGATTCTCCCGACAACTCTGTAAGGTAGGTGCCATTATTATCCTCATCTGTCTTATAATTGAGGAAATTAAGACAGGCAGAGGTTAAATGACATGCCCAGGGTCACACGGCTAGGTAAGTGTCTAAGATGGGATTTGAGTTGAGGTCTTCCTGACTCCAGGCCACTGCAGGCACTACTGTTCCACCTACCTGCTGAGATAGAGATGGACAGAGATGCAGATACAGAATGGTAACTATATTTATCTACTGATGGACATGCTTTATAGCTACTTAACTGTATATCATAATCTGGACAATATTCTTCATCCACTTGTTTTTTTCCTGCATAGATAAGTTGGACAAACCCTTTCAAGTCATTAGGAGTTTAATCTCATCACTAAACTAAGAGCCTGCTATGTCCCTGGCACTGTGCTGGATGCTAGGATACAGATGAAGGGAAAAATAAGTCCCTACTCTCAAAGACTTCATAGTCTAATGAAGGAAACGACATATAAACAACTATGTACAGATACCATTACATATAGGATAAACTGAAGATCATCTTAGAAGGAAGGTACTAACGTTACAGATCTTATCCAGGAAGGTCTGCAATGCTTTTTTTTTTTTCAGTCATGCCTGACTCTTCATGACTCCATTTGGGATTTTCTTGGCAAAGATACTTGAGTATCTTCTCCTGCTCATTTTACAGATGAGGAAACTGAGGCAAACAGGGTTAAGTGACTTGCTCAGAGTCACACAGCCAGTAAGTGTCTGAGGCCAGATTTGAACTCAGGAAGAGGAGTCTTCCTGATTCTAGGCTTGGAGCTCTATCCACTGTGCCACCCAGATGCCCATCTGCAATGGTAGGGATTGATGTAATGAGCAAATTGCCATTAACAAATAGCGGCATCTTAAAAGACCTCACTATCAATAAGAATTATGCTGGCTTTTTCCCACAGGAGGGTTGCTACGCAATTTTATGCCCTGTTCATTTATCAGCTGGTCTTTAAACAAATTTCTCTCTATTGTTATATTTTAGACAAATCTTTAATAAGATTCACATATGATGAAAGATATATAATTGGAAGAGTGCCAATATTTTGTTCTATTCAATAAAATATTTTCTTAATAATCAACCACAAATAAGCATAGTAGAATCTTGTAAATCTCCATTTTTCAGTCAATTTACAATGGCAGGGATGTGGTTTATTGTGAAATATTACTAATGAAAATCTACCTGTTTCCAATTAATATCCTCATCAAGGATTCCCTTGATGTGTATGTATAATTTTTATATATATGGAAAAGTAGTTGATGTTTTCCCAGTCACTGAATTAGCATGACCCATTGATATGATTCCTTCCTACTGATAACTTGTGAATCAATCTCTTCTATGTAAACTTGGTCTAATCCAGCTGCTTTTCCTTTATTTGTTCATTTAGCTCCTTTAATATTAGAGGTCCAACTTGGTAAAGTATGTGCAATGTTTGCTGGATAAAGTTGTTTTCATAGCTTTCGGAGTTTTCTCATTATGGCAATCCATCTGCATTGGTCAAACTTCCATATAAAATTATTATAGTCAATGTCTATAGTATTTCTTCCATCTCTATCTCACTTGTTTATGTAGCTTAGGATGGAGTTGTTTAATTACAAACATATCTTTTACCTATTCTTATTCTTTCTTCTAGCTTTATGCTAATTTTGATCTTTGCCCTAAGAAGCCAGTAGTCTAGTTGTGCACAGACAGATGACTCAGGTATAACTCTTGCGTCAGTGATAAGTCATCGTCTGTCTTTTAAATATATACAAGTTCATTTTTGTGATGTAATTTTGTGCTTAACATTACAATATCTTCTTATTCTTTTCTCAAAGGAAGTATTCATGATATATACTAATGAATCTTCGGTGTAGTCTACAAATCTTTGCTCTCTGTCATTCCTTATTTCTGTCATCCATATTTTTTTTTCAATATCTTTTTCACCATCATCATCTATTTGTACCTTTACATTGAAATATTAAAGTACACATTGATTTAATCTGGAGGGTCTTATGAAGTTTATCATCAGATTTTTCTCTCTCCTTATCCTCAGCAAGAGATAGTGAATAAGCTGCAATTATTTTCCTTGTGGTTTTTCCGAAAAATTACTATGAATACTAGAGTATGAAATGATCAAATGTCCTATAAAATAATGTTTCTTGTGGCTTTTGGGTGCACAATAAAATCAATTCCATTAACTCTTCTATTTGACACTAAAGAGAACTTGTAAGCCATTCTTCCATTTAGCCGCAACTTCCATCTTCTAGTTTCATTTACAGTAACAATGTCAAGATGACATTCAAATCTGTGTGACTTGACAGCTGTTTGCCTCAGTTTCCTCATCTGTAAAACGGGGATAGTAATGGTACTTAACTCCCAGGGTTGTTGTGAGGACCAAGTGAGATAATAATTGTAAAGAGCTTACTTAGCACAGTACCTGGCATACAGTAAGTGCTATATAAATGTTATTGATATGATTCAGTTCCCCCAGTGGAATATCCACACATTCATCAGATTTATAGACTATCTAATTCTAAAAGCCATCTGATCCTTAGCACCTTCTGTGTCTTTGTCTCCACTTGGCCAGTGACAGAGGAGTGCAAGGGGGCCACACAGGACTAAGGACCATTTTCTGTTGTTCTTTATTTCATCACTGAGTGGCTAGATTCCTGGTGATGAACCTCTTTGCAATTAGGTAGGCAGGTCCTTAGAAAACTGACCTAATTTGTTGCCAGTATCATATCATATTTGCAGATTGGTAGAACTTAAAGAGTTATACTTCACTGGTTTAACCTTTAAGAATCCAAGGTCACCTCCATGTCACAATGATGCGTCAAAGTAGGCCCATATCACTTTTAAAAATTTAATTTAATTTTCAGTTAGTACATTTTTATCTGTAACTTAAACGTTACCTTGTTTGTTAACTCAGTATTTTTTTAACTCAATAGAAATGTTTTTAATGTTTTTTTTTCCTTTTTTTCTTTCTTCCTTTTTTTCTTTGTAGAATGGTAACCTCATGTTACCATTCTATAAACTTTTGTATTCACAACTCTAAAATAGGTATGCTACTGACTTTGCAAATGCAGGTATCTTCCAAATCTATTAATCTTGCTCTAATGTCTCTCAAGATCCTGAGTCCTGCCGTGCCAGGTCCTGAGCTGGCCATCTCCACCTCCATGTGCTTTTGGCATATCAAACGTAAAAAGTGCAGAACAAAACTGTGTCCATTCCATCCCTATGATCTCTAATCCTCTGTATTTGTTGAGTTTACCAACATTGTCCTAGGGCCCCAGGTTTTCAAAGATAGAATCATCGTTGTCCTTGTCCTTTCTCTTACCTCTCCCCTCATGTAGATTCTACCTCCATAATGTTTTATATTAGTCCTCTCTTTGACTAATCATAGGATCACCACCCTTTACCAGGCATTCATTACCCCTCCATTGGGCTAGTGTTTTCTCAGATTTCTGAGTTTCTCCTCTATAATTCATCCTCAACATGGCTGCTAAGAAAATCTTCCTAAGGTACAGACCAGATCATGTCACTTCTTTGCTCAAATACGTTCTGTAACTCTCTTCTGCCTTTGGGATAAAGTACAAATGGCTGGTGGTCATAGCTTCTCCCCACCCCCTCCACAATCTGGCTTCCTCTTCCCTTTCCAGATTTACTTCCTAGTATTTCTATTCATGTAAAACTGGTCTAACAGGCATTCTTTGCATTCTCCATTCCAGCTCATCTGTGTCATTACCCAGGCTATGCCTTAGAGCTGAAATGCACTCCTTTATTTCCAGCAGAACAGAGTTCTTCAAAGGCAAGAGCTATGTCACAATTTGCCTTTGTATCTTCAGTATCCTGGAACGGTATCTTATATACAGTAGGTCATCAATAAATACTTGTTCAATTGAATTGTTATTCTTTTATATATGGTACTACCTGGATAGGTTTTGGGGTTATTCTCTTCTGAATGTACCTCTTGGACTTTTCTTAATCTACAGTATTTCTTATGTTCAGCATTTTCTTTAGATTATACTTATTTCCAGCCTCAGTTTCTGGATTAGTGTTTTATACTTGGGTCAGACTCCTGCACCCTTGGATTGTATGGGCAGGCTCTGCTTGGTCCCGGATAAGATGGTAAAGAGCAGCATATGACTTCTGCAGGAATTCTTTGTGGCTCACTTTTCTGGACTCTTAACTTAGGTTTTGGCCTTGGCTCCTTTCCCTCATGCAGTCTCAAACATGGAATTGGCTTGGTCCCTTGCTGTGACCCTGTCAGGTTCTAACCATATTGTGCTGGCGGCAAACCTCCAGCAAGATCTTCTTTGCTTTGCAGGTGCTACCCTGGCACATTCACCTGCTGAGGTTACTGCTATTGGTGAATCATGTACTGGTTGGCCTTGTCTCCTCTATGGTTCAGGCACAAGCTGCTTGGGTTCTGTTTTGGGAATCAATTGCCTGGATCTGGATTAGGTACAGGCTGCCTGGGCCCTGGTCTGGCCCTCTCTTCTATAGTAGTTTATCACAAGTCGGCTACGTCCTTTGCTAGAGGATGAGCCCTGTCTCCTACAGAGGCCTAGGTGTGGGCCATATCCTAGGTGGCTGATCTGGCCCTGTCTCCTGCTGTGACTACTTGCCTATTTTGCATTCTATCCACTCTGTCTATATCCACCTAGAGCTTATACAGGACTGTGGCAGCCTTTTTTGTGTAGTCTATAAAAGAGCTTACAGCTATTTCTCTGGTTTTCTTTGCTATTTCTGGTATATTTTTATTGGGCTATTTGTAAGGGATCTAGGCTCCTCTAGGTACTAACATACTTCCATCTTCCCATAATTCTTGTCAAATTTAATTACATCTCTGCTCTTCATAATAATTCTATTCCTTCAATATTTAGCTTGGGCAATACTGTCTTCATGAAACATCCCATCTCCACAGTTGTTATTACTTTCTTCTTCCTCAAAAATTACCTTATATTTCCTTGTCTCCATACTTGTTGCATTATCCACAGCAGAATACAAACTATGAGAACCCTTAACACACACAGATCTTTCCAGGGTAGGTGCTTAAAAAATATTGAACTCAATCGAATTGCTATGAATAGTAGTTAATTAATTATATTATATTACTTTGGAAGAAATCAAGAATAATATAATATCCTGATGTAATATGATATTATATAACATAATATAATGTAATAATACAACATTGCAATATAATATATAATAATATTTTATATTATAGCATAATATAATGCAATATGCATTAAGTATCTATAATGTAAGCATTCAGTACTCCTATTCTTACTCCTCCTCACTCCCCCAATCAGAGTAAGAAGTCATAAATGAATAAAAGCACACTTTATATTTTTTTTTCCAACTTCTTTTGGAAACAAACACTTTTCAATTGGACAAATAATAGTTCAAATGCTTTATGGTTTACAATGTACTTTGCTCATATTGACCTTGTGAAGAACACAATACAAATGTTATTATATCCATTCAACAGATAAAGAAAATGAGGCTGAATGGGTAAATAACAGTCTCCGGCTCTGAAAACTCAATAAGTCTCTTAATTTCTTTAAAAAAAAAATCAACCCTGGGACCTTCCTGGCACACTCTGAACTTGTTCTTTGCTTTGATCTTGGTTTTGCTGCCTGGCATTTTTGCTTTATTTTTATCCCCCACCTCCAGTGCTGAACTCTAGGAATTTATTACACTCACCATCACAGAGCTAATAAGAAGTAGAGTTTGGATTTGAACCTGTTCAAACCCCCTGTCCACTATTTTTTGCCTTCTCAGACACTGATAAGCTGACCTATTAAAGTTTAAAACAACATTAAGACTTTTAGGACACCATGTGTAATTCTTCCTGAAATACAATTTAATAACTAATCATGCTAATAACTAAAATCAATGTTACAATATCATAGTAGCTACAAAGACTTCTCTTAACTCATACAACTGCCACTCTATGTATAGGGCCAATTGCCTGAAACAGCTTAAAACTATGGTAAAAATCTTTATTCAAAGGAATAAGAACAAAGAAGAATGAAGGAAGGTTCTCATTAAATTATATGTATAACAGAATCTTAAGCATATGTGTTGGTAAACAAAATGGGCTCTTAGCACTCAGTTCAACCAAGTGCCCTTGAAGAGCTTGGCCTTTGTTTCCTTGATTAGATTTGGGAGTCCTTGGTGGCCTCCTTGCCTCACGGGAGGACCTAGTTTACACGTGAGTTTGAGTGGCATATTTGGGACATCAGAGGCTTTTAGACCACATGGGTTTAAGTCACCTCTTTGTGACGATTCTAGGTTATGTGGGTGAGTCGCATGTGTGACGCACCCTTGACCCTGAAAAAGATATAAAACCAGGGGTTGGCTTTCTCTCTTTTGGAGCTCTTATGCACAGCCATGGTGGCGCTTGTGACTCTGGGCCAGCCCTTGTTATGAGCTCCCAGGCTGAACCTAGATGTTGGTAATTACGAATTGAATTTGGTCTGTCGATGTTTGTAATTTGTATTTGCTCCGAAGTTCAGGGTGCTGGCTTTTTCCCCTGAACTAAGTGAATGGTATTTACATGCTGGATTAAAATAAACTTGTCAACCCTTTAACATTGCTTTCCTTAGTAAAGCAGATCAAAAGAACCTGGGCTTTTGCAGCATGCTGGTAGCGTGCTTGTTGTTGGGCTTGTGTTGGTTTTTCACCCCCACAACAGCTGCTAGCCGGATTGTTGAAACGGCATACAAAAAAGCAAAAAATAAAACTAGAATATAAAATGCTATTTTGAGAAATGCAATTTATTATTTGTAGTCTACCATTTTGAGTGAGTGAAAGCTATGGAAATAATATATTTATCCCTATTAAAATTCTTAAATTATGAACAAACTATGATAGCATTGTTTCCAAAAGTGTGTGGCATTTTTCTTAAAATTATTTATTCATTCACTTGTCCAACAAATATTTGTTGGGAACCTACTTCCAGAAGGGTACTAGGCTAGACACTAAGATATATGACATAATTTCTGTCCTCAAGAACCTTCCTGGCAAATATTCTCTCATCTTCCACTTCAAGGAATAAAAGAACATTTTTGTACTAGGTAGCCAAAGAATTGTTTGGTTCCAGTTTCAAATTATGCAACAGTCTAGCCACCATAGTATTTGCAGGCTAAAAGTATATTAAGTGCATTTGTTGAAACAACAGGCCAGCTTCTCCTCTAAAAGATTTCCCCTTTTTGTACTGTAATTCTGCCTTACAGATAGCATTCTTTTAAAAGGAGGCTTTACAGCTTTGGAAGAATAAGCTGATTTCACAGCCAGTTTTGCCACTGCTATGGAAAACAGGCTGCATATGCAAGCCAGCTGAAGTCATCTGAACTGAAAAGGATTAGAGCTGCTGCAGCCACCGATGCTGTCAAATAGCAATTGGAAACAGCTCCTCCAAAGTGCTGCATGAAAAAATCAGGAATTCCTGTCTACAACTCCCCAACCCATTGGATTTTTAATAAAAGCTGGCAGAATATATTGTAAATTGGAAATATGCAAGCGGTGATGAAATCAAACAAGAAATTCTTCCAGATTTCAGATTCTGCCTGTCCCAGACTTCTTTCTAGGTCCATCATTATTGTCATCCACCAATTAGTTAAGGCATAATCTCTGCCTGGGGCAATGGTCCCTGGAAATTTCTCTCCAAAAAGGAGCATTTACTTATTGGGTCCACACCACTCCTACAATGTGGAGCACTCACAAACTTCTCTTCACATTAACATTCAGTTACCTTAATCTAACTCCTTTTTCTAGTGGCATTTCATTAGGTTATAACAGAATAGCAAAAAAAAAAAAAATCCATCAATTAAAAGTAAATAAAAAGAAATATTTCTTACCAACTTACTTTTAGGGAAAAGAAGGAAATATTGATAAAAAAAATAACCTGATGCCACTTAGCTTAAAAAAAAAAGTTTTTTCCTGAAATATTTACAGATTCAACCATTTTACTACCTGTGTGATTTTGGACAAATAACTTCATCTCTCTAGACCTCAGTTTCCTCATTTTAAAATGAGGGAATGCAGTCTTTGATACTGTGAATCACCCTCTTCTCCTTGATAGTCTCTTCCCCCTACTAGATATCTCCAATTCACCCTGTACGCATCTCGTTTGTACATAGTTGTTTTCTTGTTGTCTCCCTATTAGACTGACATCCTTAAGACTGTGTTTTACTTTTCTTTGTATCTTTGCATAGGAGTGTTTGCCACAGAGTCTGGCAAACAGTAGGTGCTTAATAAATGTTTCTTGATTAATTGACTAAACAAACATGGAAGTACCTTATTGCTCAGAATACTGTGATAATAAAAATCTCTCCCATTATCTTTCATAATCACAACTCTCAGAGTCAGAAGGGATCTCAGAGGCCATCTAATCAAACCCATTCATGAGAAAGAATCAACTGTACAACAATGTTAATAAGTGGTCAAATGTGAAGGAGAAAAATATTAGAGTATGCTTTTGTTCTCCTGCTCAAACTAGTGGGAAAGGGAGAAACAGCCTCAGGAACTCTGCATATTTAAGCCTTATTTGCCACTTCCTGGTTCATTTCAAACAACTAGAAGGTAACTTGTCAACTAGGCCAAGGTACCTGAGCAATAAAGCATCTAATATCATTCCTCCTAGTTCTGCCTTCTAGTATCAATCAAATCAACCCTTCTTCAACATGATAGCCATTCAAAAACTTGAAGTGACTTGCCTAAGGTCACATAGGTAGTTCAAGGACCACAACTTGAAAGAAAAATATTACTTCAATAATTTTGTTTTCATTATACAGAAGGATTGTTAGATAGATTTGTATGTTTTACTGAGCAGATAAGTGAAAAGGAATTAAGAAACCTCTTGATGAGGGTGAAAGAGGAGAGTATAAAAGCTAGCTTAACATCAAAAAAACTAACATCTTGGCAACTGGTTTCATCACTTCTTAGCAAACAGAGGAAGAAGAAATGGAAGCAATGTCAGATTTTCTATTCTTGGGCTCAGAGATCACTGGATATGGTGACTGCAGCCATAGAATTAAAAGACCCTTGCTCCTTAGAAGGAAAGCTGTGCTAAATCTGGAGAGCATAGTAAAAAGCAGAGATATCACCTTACTGAAAAAGGTCAGTGCATTCAAAGCTATGGTTTTTTTTTCCAGTAACAATGTATGGCTCTGAGAATTTGACTATAAGGAAAGCTGAGCACCTCAGAATTAGCACTTTTGAACTGTGATGCTAGAGATGGGCCTTGAAAGTCCCTCGGAAAACAAGGAGGTCAAATCAGTCAATACTTAAATTAATTCAGGCTAGTCCAGGAGTGGGGAACCTGTGGCCTTGGGGCCTGAGGCCACATATGGTCTTCTAGATCTTTAATCCTTTTTTGGGGGGAGAGGGGGAATTTCAGTTTATTATTTATTTAATATATTTAGTTTTCAGCATTGATTTT
>JAQQSZ010009169.1:0-12842 GCA_028646595.1 Phalanger gymnotis
AGGGAAAATACATATATATATATATATATAGACAGAGGGCACAGGGTGAGTTGAATATGGAGGGATGATATCTAAAAAAATAGAATCAAATTAAGGGATGAGAGAAGAATATATTGAGAGAGGGAGAAAGGGAGAGATAGAATGGAGTAAATTATCTCACCTAAAAGTGGCAAGAAAAAGCAGTTCTGTTGGAAGGGAAGAGGGGGCAGGTGAGGGGGATTGAATGAATCTTGCTCTCATTGTATTTGACTTGAGGAGGGAATAACATACATACTCAATTGGGTATCTTACCCCACAGGAAAGTAGGGGGAAGGGGATAAAAAAGGGGGAGAATAGAAAGGAGGGCAAATAGGGAGAAGAAGTAATCAAAAGCAAACACTTTTGAAAAGGGACAGGGTCAAGGGAGAAAATTGAATAAAGGGGGACAGGATAGGAGGGAGGTAAATATAGTTAGTCTTTCACAGCATGACTATTTACAGGAGTGCTTTGCATAATGATACATGTGTGGCCTGTGTTGAACTGCTTGCCTTCTTAGGGAGAATGGGTGGGGAGGGAAGTGGGGAGAGAATATGCAACTCGAAGTTTTAAAAGCAGATGCTGAAAAAAAAGTTCTTTTTGCATGCAGCGGGAAAATAAGATATATAGGCAATGGGGCATAAAAATCTATCTTGTCCTATAAGAAAATAAAGGGGAAAAGGATGGGGAGGGGGAAAGGGGAGTGATAGAAGGGATGGCTGATGGGGGAACAGGGCAATCAGAATATATACCATCTTGGAGTGGGGGGGAGGGTAGAAATGGGGAGAAAATTTGTAACTCAAAATCTTGTGGAAATCAATGCTGAAAACTAAAAAATATCAAATAAAAAATCTAAAAAAAAAAGAAGGCTTACGCTTCAGGGAGAGATGCAGAAAAGAAAATGAGTTAGTAGATAGAGGGCAAGAAAGAGCTTCAATAAAGCATTTTTAAATATTCAGAAGAAAAAATGCAGGAGACACACTAATTTTGTTGCTATCTTGTTAAATTACGTAGATATGTGTATATATGTATATATTATATATGTGATACATATCATTTGCTTAGAGAAAAAGCAAATTGTAACCATAGTCAAAATTTCTTCTTGAAATGTTTGTTTTCATTATTGATCAAATTCACAACAAAGAAGAAAATTGTATACATTTAAATGTTTATGACAGACATACTAATGCATCACTGGTGGAACTGTGAAATGGTCCACCAATCTGGAAAGCAATGCGAAATTATGCTAAGTGATTAAAATGTCCATGTCCTTTGACCTAGGTATCTCACTATTAGGCATAGTATTCTGAGATTTCAAAGATAGAAAGAAAAATCCCACATTTGCTTTCTGTAGTTACATTCTTTGTAATACCAAATACTTTAGAAACAAAGTAGATGCCCATCAACTGGGGAACAATTACATAAATTGCTACATATTTGTTGTTATTGTTGTTCGATTATTTTCAGTTGTGTCCTACTCTTTGTGACCCCCTTTGGAATTTTCTTGGCAAAGTGGTCTGCCATTTCCTTATGCAGCTCATTTTACAGATGAGCAAACTGAGGCAAACAGCGATAAGTGATTTGCCCAGGGTCACATAGCTAGTGAGTATCTGGGGCCAGATTTGAACTCAGGAAGATAAGTCTTCCTGACTCCAGACTCAGCACTCTATCCACTATGCCATCTAGCTCCCTTGCTGTAGATGCACAAGACAAAATATTATTGCGCTATAAGGAATTATCAACATGAAAAACACAGAGAAGCCTGGGAAGATTTTATGATGCAAAGTATGCAGAAACAAGAAAACAATCCTACTAACCCTACATGACCGCCACAACATAAATGGAAATAACAAAACAATATAAAATGAATGCTGTGTAACTATAATGAGTGATGCGAATGCACTTTCTCCCCTCCCTTCTCGGCAGAGGTAAGGTATTAGGCCTCTACGGAACACCACATATACCAGACATTAATGATGTGCTGGTTGGTTTTTCCTCCACTGGCTTTTTTCTCCCTCTGCTTTACTCTTTGTTATGGGAGATGGTTCTCAAAGTGGGAGAGGGAAAAATATCTTGGCATATAAAGATGATATAAAAACAAAAGATATCAATGAGAAAGAAAAACAGAGAGGAAGAGAAAGAGAGAGAGGGAGAGATGTTAAATGACAGTCTTTATCTCTGGTCCTATACTTCCTAACTTAGCACAAGAGTAAATTATTTTTAAAACCATTATTCATATGGGCTTCATGTCCATAATTCATTTTGCATTTAAAAATTGCAGTGGATTGCATATTTTTCATATAGATTCTATATGCCTGTGATTCTGTGAGTAAGGGATTTGTGAACTCATTACACAGAGAGCTAAATTTATATTGTGAAATCAGCTCTCCAGCACATTTATGAATAGAACTGCACTAGTTTTGATTTTTTACCTCATAGAGGTTGGGTAAATTTATCTCTCCAACATAATGTTCCTTGAACAAATTTGACATTGACTACTCCATAATGCTCCTTCTCTTGCAACTATTTTAGTACTAGAGGCTACTCTTTGGCCAACCAGTCTCAGGAAATTCTCTTCATGTGGCTTCAAGGAAAGATTCTTCTGGAGCTTGCAAAAATGACAGAGATCATCAGCTCTAAGAGAACAAGGTCATTTCAGGAATTTGTAGAGTTTCCTAAAATTAGAGGGAATACATATCCCAGATAGATTAGAATCCTTATAGAAGGCCAGGAACCAGCATATTCAAGAATTTTTAGGACCTCTATCCTCCAATCGACAGATTATTGAGGGCAGATACTGTCCAAAGCTGATAACCAAGGCCTATTCCAACACTGACCTGTCCCTTTAGAATCTCAAACTGGCTTTGAATTCCAGGGATGACTCAGAGTCAGGAGACACTGATTAATAACTCCCAAGTTTGTACATCTAGCCCTGGCTTCTTGCCTGGGAAGAAAGAAGACCATGGACAGAGTGCTGGCCTGGGAACCAGATGACCTGGATTTGAATCCTTCCCCAGATACTTATAGTCTCTAATAATGACACTTAACTAACTAAACCTCATTTTTAAAATCAAATACTTGTACTACCTACCTCACACCTTGTGACCTTAAAGTTATTATTATTAATTTCTAGGCCTTCATATCTAACTGCCTACTGGAAACATTTCTACTTGGATGACCTACCATTGCCTCAGATACAGCATGTCTAAAAGTGAATTAATCATCTTTACCCCTGAACAGCTGTCCACTACTTTTTGTTTCCAGTCTTGCTGTCATTATCCTGATTCATTCAGGTCTTTTATCATTTCATACTTGGAAAACCTCCTTAGCAACCTCCCAACTGGTCTCTCCTTCCTTCTTTTTCCTCCCTCTACAATCCTACTCACAGCTGTCAGATAAATCTTTCTGAAACAATGTTTTTTATCAGGCCATTTCTCTAGTCAAAAATGTTCAAGGTTCTCTATAACCTACAAGATAAAGTCTCAATCTTTTAGCTGTGCAATTAACACCCTCCACAATCTAGTCCCAACTGACTTTTCTACCCAAATCCTTCACTGTTACACAGTTGAAACCCTTCATTCTGTCTCTACTAATTTATGCATTATTGCCAAATCAAGGTGCCTCCAGCTTCCTACCACAGATGTTCCTTCTTCTTCCTCTTCATCTTGGTCTAGCCCAAGTCTCATCTGCTCCATGGAGCCTTTCATTCAAGGCCAGTTTGGTATATAATAGTCTTTCCTTCTTCTGACCTCAGCCTTGGCCTATACTATTCACTTGACATTGAATCATCTACAGCCTCCTTCTATTATTGTACATTTCATGTGCCTGTCTTTTCTTCATAACTGGAATGCAAGCTCATTGGTAGGACAGGAATTATTTTTATATTTTGCATTCCTTATAGGTCCTGGCAGGTGCTCAGTAAATGTTGACTGATTAAAGGCATGAATGTCTAAAGCCCTTATAACAATAACAGCTGACATTTATTTTCTTCCTTAAGGTTTACAAGACCTTATCTACATCATCCCATTTGATCCTCAAAGTAACCTTGAGAAAAATAAGTACCAGCTACTATTATTTTTTTTTACAGTTGAACAAACTGTGCCTCAGAAAGGTCGAGTGCCTTACCTGTGGTCACCCAGATAGTATGTGTCCTGGGTGACGGGTGGGAGATTAAAAACCAGATTTCTCCTTACTCCAAGTTGGGTACTCATTCTACTCCCCTACCCAGATGCTCATTTCACTTAGTTCTGCCAATGGCAACATCATTGTCTCCATTACAAAACTCATAACCTCAGAATCACCTTTGAGATTTTCCTTTCCTTCAGTCTCACATTTAGTCACTTTCTCCCATGCTATGTTCCTGCAATACTAATTCTGCTGAAAGTTTACTACCAAGTTTGGAATATGGCAAGCACACCAGCACCTTTTCACTGACTCGGGAACATATTGACATCACTAGGGCTATGTATAATACTTTCTTTAAACGTTTTAAAATATGTTCTCTGGAAAAGGTTTCAAGTGATGTGCAAATCAGTGTTTCCTAAAGTTTAGAAGTGATTCATGAGCCCATCATAGCAGGACTAGGTTCTTGAGGGTATTTTAGATGTATAAGTCTAGTTCTGAGGCTGGGAATATTGGCAATTAAGTAATTTAAAATGAAGAATAAATTCTTAACAAATTTTTTTTATGCTTACAGTTACCAACTACTCACATCACATAGGCCTAATTTAAAAGCCCATATTAGATCCACAAAAGTGGTTTCACTTCTACATAAACTTAATCAGAAAATCACTTTGATTTTTTTTTTCATTTTGGGGGCCTTCGGTTATTGACTAAATCTTACTTATTAAAATTTCTCTATTTTCAAAGTCAGAGAGTAATTGCTGTGTCAATTTAACCTGAGTTTTGTTTTAAAATCCAGCAGCCACAGAAACACCTAAGGCAGGTTCCCCACCCCTGACCTGTGGTGACAACAGGTTTTGAAATTCAGGCTAATCTCTGTACCAGACCTGTTCCAAATTTAAGTATTATTTTCATTTCATCCACACTGAAAGTTAGGTTTAGTAATAAAGAACTCATCATTTTATCATTTTTCAAAAGATAAAAACTCTCATGGACTTTAAGGTAGTGCAGACCTTAAAATGAACTTTGAAAAAATATTATGTATTATCTGAGAGAGTAAGGTCATTGATTTTAAAAGTTTTTCCTAAAAAGTACTGCATGGCATAAACATTGAGCAAAAACAGGGAATTTGCACACAGCTGAGCCATCAACAAACTGCACTCACTACTTTAAAATGTGTACCAAGAAATTCCAAGACAAGGACAAAATTCTCTTTAGTCTAAATCATAAGTCTAAATGGAGTTTGTACAGCACCACCTAATCAACGTACTGGGATCAAATGAGTTTTAAAACCAGATTTACATATCTTCCACACTGCTGATAAAGCTGCCCAGGAGATTTCCATACACTGTGGGGGAGTGCATATTCACTGCGGCTAATAAGAACTGAAAAATATAAAACATACTGATTAAACAGAATATTCACTTTCCTTCCCTAGTGTGGGCATGTTCTTCATTTCTTAAAGGAAGCTAGGGCACTAATTACAACAGCTTCTAAAGCTTTTCAGAGAATCCTGTTACAGTAATTGGACTCTGAATAAATATGATCAGATATGCTTACTGGCAAAATAGTTGGTGTGTTTTTCAGGTAGTGTAAATTAAACTACTGAACTAAGATTTGATTGCAAAATTTGATGAAAATTTACCTTTTCCCCCGAGGAACTCTATACAATATAGATGCAAAAATACTACAACTTACAATAGAATCTAAGCATATTTAAAACACATGCCTCAACTTGAGCATGGTTGGTTCGGTTGACCAAGAAGACTATTCTACTCCAAGTGAAACCAACTTAGACTCCCACGTAATTCATTTTAGTCAACGTCTTTCACCTAACTAAAAGGTTCTTAGAATGAACCAAACCAACTGGTTTATGGTGTTTGTTTTTTTCTACTTTCGCCTCCCTTCCCCTTGGCTGGGGATGCTAACAAGCCGCCAAGGGATTAAAAAGGTCCGGGTTAGGAGGAGGCTGAAGTCCCCGGTCCTGGAGTCTAAGATAGAAAAAACCAGGGCTGTTTGCTTACAAACAAGTTCAATTCTGACAGTCGGTGGTAGTAAGCAGTAGACACAGTTTAGAAGGTTCCTGAAGGGAGAGGAAATTTCTTCCCCTCCTGTCAACAGCCTTCGATGGAAGACTAAGGTGAAAATCGTTTTCTCCGAGCCTTGCTAACCAAAGCAGAATCTACCCACCAGTGCTTCTTAGATGTGCCCACAATAAGGAAGAAGCATTCATTCCCACGCTCCAAGGTGCTCAGAGGGCTGAAGGAGCTAAGGAAAGGTCTGCGTTGGCCCGCCCCATTCTGGTGACAGCCCTCGCCGGAAAGGCTGGGTTGCTGCAGCCTCAGCACCTGGCCAGAGCCGAGCTCCCGCACCTCACTGCAGCCCACCCCAAAAGGAGGAGCCGGGGCTGGAGGGTCGAGTGAGAGGGAAGAAGACCTCAATGGGAGTGGGGTGGGGAGGCTGACCTTTTTCCTACTGACAGCGCTGGACCGGTACATCCTGCTGTTTCTTAGAGAGCCGCACGAAGGACATTTCTCCCCTCGAGCAGGAAAAAAAATACCCAGTAGACTCCAGTGTGTGAGCGCGCGCGTGTGCGCGTGTGTGTGTGTGCGTGTGTGAGTGTGTGCCGGACAGCAGGCCGGAGAGGAGGACTGCCGAGATGGTCAAAGGAGGCTTTGTGGGTCCCTCGGCCAGGAGTCGGTCCTGGGACTACATCTCCCAGGCTGCTCTGGGCCGCCCCTGCGTCGTGACCCCGGTGCGCACGGAGGCGGCGACTCTTACCTCACAGAGGTAGTCCCGCCACCAGCCCCAGCTCCTCGGCCGCGGTCCATGGACCGGAACCCCGGGGAGACGGGCAGGAACCCGCGCCGCGATCGCCGCCTCCTAGGCTCAGGCCCCTCCCCCCTCCGCCGCTTCTTCACCTTCCTCCTCCCTCCCCCGCGTCCTCCCGGAGCCCAAAGGTCGCTCCGAGCCGCTGCCGCGCCGCCCCGGGAGGCGGTAGGGAGAGCTCGCCGCGGCCGAACCCGGCTGAGGCCTAGCCCGCCCGCCCGCCCGCCGCCGCTATTGTCCCTTCCTGGGGCACGGTGCTCGCCTCTGCCGCCTACGCCGCCGCCGCTGCCCGGCTCCACGGGGAGGGCCTCGAGAAGATGCCCGACCAAGCCCTGCAGCAGATGCTGGACAGGTACGGGGAGCGCCGGGCCGGGCCGCCCAGCCTCGGTTTCCGCGGTCTGGCCCGTTTGGGGAGGGGGCGAGGGAAGGGACAGAGATGCGAGCGTGGGGTCTGCGGAACCGAGAAAGTTGTGTTGGCCCCCTCCCGCACCGCTGGGCGTGTGGGCACCGGCGGGTGGGAGCCCACGACTCCTACCCCTCCTCGAAGAAGACCCTGAATCCCAGTGGCCTAAAATGGGTGGGCTCGTTGGAAAATGGAAACGTTTGGGGAAGGGAACGCTCCTACCGAGTTTTGCCAAAGATGTGACTCCTAATTCGATTCAGCAAATGTTTCTTAAGCGCCTGCTCTTTTTTGCACTGGGAATAAAAACAACAAAAACAGAAAAAAAGAACCCAAATCGAAACAGCCCCTGCCCTCCACGAGCTTATCCTTTGTACGGAAATTGGGAAATGCCAGGTAATTTCAGGAGAGGGAGGAAACAGAAACCGAAAACCAAAACTCAAAAGGGTAAAAACCAAGATCACACAGAAAACTAGAAATTCTCATGAGGTCCAGAGAGCCTGTTTCGTCTTATGTGGAAAGAAGAGCTGGGTTACCTTTGAATTCCTTTTAGCAAACGTTTACAAGTTCTTCCTAGGTGCTAGGCACTGGGGATTTTATATGTGTATACACACACATATAAATTTATACACATATATACATGAATATATATATATATATATATAAAAATGTATACACACGTGTATGAAGAGAAAGAATCTATATAAAGAAAAGAGAAAGAGAGAGAATGAGTCCTTCTCCCAAGAAGCTTACATGTCACTCGGGGAAAACAACATGTACACCCATAAGTAAATACGAAGTAATTTGAGGAGGGAGTATCTACTGGGGGAGGGGACAAGGAAGGCTTCATAGAGGCAGTGGCACCTGAGCCTTGCCTGAGCTTAAGGGGGTGTGACTCTCCCACTGATTTCAGCTTCCTAGTTCAAGCAACCTGGGATAATCACTAATGGAAAAGCTGGTTGGCTGGTTTCCATTTCCCCAGGTTCCAAACAAGAAAATCAGGAGGTATGTAGCTTTATTAAAATGCAAGTTAACAGTAGTAGATAATGTGAAACCGATAACATGAAAATAGCCATGAGTCTACCACTCAGTGATTAACATTTTCTGGTATCATTTATGATTCTTTGAGGATGGTATAAACCAGGTTGAGGTGTCTTTATATTCTGTATGTATTTTTATGTCGTCGTCCCCGCACCCCACCCCACCCCTTTGAATCCCCACTCCTTGAGACTGGGGATTGTTTCTTTCTGGGCATCTGTATTCCCAGGGCTTGCATTTCCTGCATGTGTAGGCTTATTGATTGGTAGCGTCTTGCATGAAGTCATTATCACCCTTTACAAGATCCTGAGTCTCAACATAAATCCATTGAGAAACACCTTGTATCTCTGTCCTCAAGAAGCTTACATGATGGCTTTAGAGAAGAGACAGCTTGTACACAGAAAAGTAAATGCAGAACAAAAAAGTAATTTCTGGGGAGAAGGCACTAGGATCTGAGAGGAGAAATCTACATAGGAGGTGGGACTGGAATAAGGTACATTTATACTGAGGGAGCAGGAATGGAGCAAAGGAGTCTGAGAAAGAATAGCCAGATAAGTAGGAAAACCAGAAAGAGTGGTATCACAAAAACTCAAGCAATACAGAGAATCCAGGACAACAAAGCAATAGTCTCAAAGCTTCCAAGTTCAACTGGGACAAGAGAAAAGGCCATGAATTTAGCAATTCAGAGAGCAGTTTTTTTTAGACATTAACTGGTAGGACTTAGTCTGTTTGACTTGTGAGGGAGCTGGAACTAGAAACTCAGACTACTTCTTAAATTCCCGGCCAACAGTCTTTGTTTAAATCCTGGTCCAGTGAATCTCCTAGACTAACAGTGACTTGGAATTACATTTCAGATCTTCTCTCCTGAGTCAAGAAATAATTATAATCTTTTCTGGATAGTACAGCTGTAAGAAAGATATATTTCTTTTTCTTCCTTTTGCGACAGTACTCATCTGTTTATAGCTGATCTTCAGGCAGGACCTAAAATAAAGGCTCATCCTTGAAGAGGTCCGGTGTGTCCCCCACCCATTTCCACTGAAGCCTGAAGCTATTGGGTGTATTCTTTGGAGCAACGATTTTCAATCCAAATAGAAGTAGAGGCCACTAAACTGTAAATTAGGATCGTTGCAAGTGCATATTGACTAGAAAGCCACAACCACATATTAACATTATCTATGTTCTAATGTGTTTTTGTTTATTTTGTTAAATACTTCCCAATTATATTTTAATTTGACTATTTGACACCCACTCTGGAGGATTGATGGGAGAACTTGGATGAGATTACCCAAGATGAAAAAGATAGATTTGAATAGTCATAAAATAGAAACATTTAAGCTTCAAAATGAAAACCATGTACTTGTTTCTCTGGTGGAGTGACCCAGGACTAACCGAGATCAGCTCGCTGTTCCAGCATCCCTTACAAAGGAACCTAATTTCCCCAGATATTTTGATTCCTAGGAGCCTAGCAGGTCACCTCATTTTCCTCTCGTTGTCAGATCACATTAAAGGCAGATTACATATTGGACTGTCAGTGACATTTGATTAGAGGGACCAATACCCAGTCCTTGCTGACTGAGGTCATAATATTCTAGGTGCATTCCAACTCACATGTGACTTAAGGGCCTTTTACTTATTCTTTATGGCTAACACTAATTTTAGAAACATTGTGTAGAAAGAGTACTGGTTCTGGAGTAAAAGGATTTGCATTTATTCATGTTTCTACTCTGCAACTTATTAGCTGTGTGAACTTGGGCAGATCAGTTAGAATCTCTCTGAATTCTCTAATTTCTTTCAAAACTCATTTTAAGGGTCATATCCTACAAAATCACTTTACTGATTTCCCACTCCTCCAAAAATTTCACTTTGTAACTATTTTGTATATGTTCATGTGCATGTTGTCTCCCGGGATAGAATATAAACTCCTTGAGGTTTCCCTGGTTATTTTTTTTTTTAATCTTTGTACTTCCAATGTCTGGCTCATAGTGGGCACTTAATAGATGTTTGTTATTTGATTAATCTGAAGAGCTATTGCTAACCAGGAAAAATCTCCCTGACTGTACTTCCAGATATATCTCTAAAGCCCTGGAAGCTCCAGCAACCTAACCTAATCTATCTAGTTAATACTGTAGGCATCTAAAGATAAACAGTATTAATAGTAGTTTATATTCATATTGTGCTTTAAGGTTTGCAAAGTACTTACACATGTTATTTCATTTAATGTCCTCATTTAGTAATAATGTCCCAATGTTCCTTCTTTTTAGAGGGATAACCAAGTTTGTGGGCACAAAATGGGTTTTTATTAAGTGTCTTAAACATTAGTGTAAAGTTACTTTATATCCTAGTTTATCTCTTAATAAAAGGACATGATAAAGAATAGGTAGAAAAAGGAAAAAAGTTTGACCTCTGTAACCTGTTATTGCCTTAAGTTTTAGTTGCATCTGTCAAGTTGAGGTTGTTGTCATCCTAAAATCTCAGGAATGTTTATCTTTCTATAAGATAGTGGTACTGTTTTTGCTCTTAGGTCACAGTACAAAGTGTTATGAATCTGAAATAAAAACCTATGTCTGTTTTTCCTGATTACAACTACCTAATAGTTATATGTGTATGTGTATTTATATATTATGTGTGTGTGTATATGTATACCCACATACATACATATACCTCTAGTATATATTTTTCATAAACTGCCAAGGAAAACAGATACCAATTCATACAACATAAATGATGGGTTCAGTTGGCATCACTTAATGTTGCAAGAAGTCACAAAAAATAATTTATTATGGAAAGAGAAATTGAGTTGTATTTTTATTTTACTAACCTTAGTATAATGACTGGTTATTATATCTGATATATTTTGAATTTTGTTAGTGTAGTGCTTTAAAGGCAAAAAGCAAGTATATTCTCTTTGTTTTTTCCCCTTTCTATATTTTTTCCAACTGCGTGTAAAAAGTTTTTTACATTTAAAAAAAAAATTGAGTTCCAAACTCTCTCCCTCTTTCCTTCCCTTCCACGCTCATCGAAAAGGCAACAGTTTGATATAGGTTATACGTGTACAGTCATGCAAAACATATTTCCGTATTAGTCATGTTGTGAAAGAAAATGCAAACAAACCAAGAAAAATAAAGTTTTTAAAAAGTATACTTCAATCTGCATTTAGACTCCATCAGTTCTTACTGTGGAGGTGGATAGCATTTTTCATCACAAATCCTTTGGAATTGTCTTAGATCATTGCTGAGAATAGCTAAGTCAATCACAGTTGATCATCTGTGTGTACAATCTTGTTGTGTGAGTTCACGTTACCCTTCCCAGTTTTTTCTGAAAGCATTTCATCATTTCTTATAGCGCAATAGTACTCCATAAAAATCATTTACCACAACTTCTTTAGCCATTCCCATTTGATGGCCATCCCCTCAATTTCTAATTCTTTGCCACCACAAAAAAAAATTCTACTAGAAATATTTTTGTACATAGGTCCTTTTCCTTTTTGGGGGGAAGGAGGAATCTCTTTGGAATACAGACCTAGTAGTGGTGTTGTTGGGTCAAAGGGTGTGCACAGTTTGGTTGCCCTTTGGGCATAGTTCCAAAATTTCTTTCCAGAATGGAACAGTTTTCCCACATCCATTCCAACATTTTGTCACTTTCCTTTTCTGTCATTAGCCAATCTGATAAGTAAAAGGTGGTATCTCAAGAGTTGTTTTAATTTGCATTTCTCTAATCAATAGTGACTTAGAGCATTTTTTCCTATGACTATAAATAGCTTTGATTTCTTCATCTGCAAACTACCTGTTCATATCCTTTGACCTTTTATCAATTGGGTGATGATTTGTATTCTTATAAATTTCACTCAATTCTCTATATATTTGAGAAATGAGGTCTTTATCAGAGAAACTAGCCATAAATTCTGCCCCCCCTTCCCCATTTTCTGCTTTCTTTCTAATCTTGGCTGAATTGGTTTTGCTTGTGTAAAAACTTTTTAATTTAATGTAATCAGAATTATCCATTTTGCATCCTGTAATGCTCTCTAGTTTTTATTTTGTCATAGATTCTTCCTTTATGCATAGATCTGACCGGTAAACTATTCCATACTTCCCTAATTTGCTTATAGTTTCACCCTTTATGTCTAAGTCATGTAATACACTCTGCTGTCTTCCATTTTATGAGTTCATCCCATTCACATTCACAGTTGTGATTACTCTGTATTTCCCGCCATCCTACCTTCCCCCCCATCCGTCTCCCTCTCTCTCTCCGTCCCTCCCTCCTTCCTTTCACCCTGATCTTCCTTAAAACTGTTTTGCTTCTGACCACCCTCTTCCTCAATCCATCTTCTATCAGCCCCCCCCTCCCCCGCCTTTTATCTTATCTTCTTCCTGTCCTACTTCACTGTAGGGTACCCTACAAGTGTGTATGATATTACCTCTTTGAGCTAATTCTGATGAGA
>JAQQSZ010009170.1:0-12841 GCA_028646595.1 Phalanger gymnotis
CTTTTCCCACTAACCTTCTCTGATGTCTTTGCTCTTTGTGGGTTGAGAGGTCCGGTGGATGCCACAGCTCAGTAATTCAGGATGCCAGGGCACTCTCCACTCGGCTCCTGGTCTGGTAGGTCCGCATCTGGTCTGTTCGCGCCGTGCGCGCTGGGCTCAGCTCCGCTCCCCTCAACTGGGGGCTGGGAGCTCCGTGTGGGACAGAGCTTACCCAGAGACCATCCAGGCTGTCCTGGGCTGGAGCCCTGCTTCCCTCTGCTACTTTGTGGGTTCTGCAGCTCTAGAATTGGTTCAGAGCCATTTTTTTATAGGTTTTTGGAGGGACTTGGTGGGGAGGTCACGTCAGTCACTGCTTCCCAGCCGCCATCTTGACTCCGCCCCCCCAGAAGCTTTTTTTTAAAAAAAATGTAGTTTTTTTAATGTAGTTTTAAAAACCACTGGTATCTTCATTGACAAACAATCAAGAAAATTTGGGAACAGTGCAGCTAGTACATAATAACACAGAGCTTCTATAAAGAATATCTATAGTCAGACAATCCATTCATCTTTACCCAAATTGTGAAAAATATCTGAGGGCTGTATCATAACAAGGATTTCAGTGTGCAAACTGTGATTATTTTGACTAATATGTTCAAGAGAATGTGAGATATTAGTGATATTGCATTAATTCACATTTTGCTATGAACTAGATGTTCCTTTAAGGTCTCTGAAAAATGTGGGTGTTGATGCTGGTTGTTGTAATTTCTTAAATGTTGTTAGACTAAATGATTCCTTCACTCACTTTTGACCCCTTGTACACATTTGTTCTCTTAAATGTACTCTATGAAAGGTAAATAGTCTGTATTTTCTCTTTAGCTCGCCGGAAATTGGTAGTTTTTGGTGTCTATATATATATGTGTATATGCATATATATACATATATATGTATATATATATATATATATATATATATATATATATATATGCTTTTTCTTTTTAAAGGATAAACTGAAAAGAAAAATATGGCTTGTTGACTTCCTAGAACTCTAATTTAGTTTAAGCCTAAATTTTTCCTTCTAATTGCCTTTATAGACTTAGAAAGCAAGAACCATTAAGAAATTCTTAAAATATTGGAGGTAGAACCCCCAAATTTTCCCAGTTTTTGGAATAATTTTCAAAAAACCATTAGATGAAAGTATAAATTACTTATTGATTCCTCAAAAGATATTACCAGCTAGTTTTTCCAATGCAAATTACTCAAGTGTGTCAAATGAATGACATGGCATATGTCATGACTCAGTTGAAGTGAGAAGCTCTTTGAATTGCCTTGTCTTTTAGAATGCTGTTGTAGAAGTCTCTTATTTTAGAATGGGAAAACTCAATTTCCATGCCCTGACTGCCACCAGGAGGAATAACCATGCATTTTCCCCATACATTTGCATTTAGCGAATCCGAGCAACTGTGAATAGCCAGGAACAGAAGAGGCTACTGATGGATCTGGATATCTCTATGAGGACAGTGGATTGCCCTTTCACAGTCACCTTTTATGGTGCGCTCTTCCGGGAGGTAGGTAGTTCACCTGTTGGGAGTTTTCAAAGGATAGGGTTTACAGGGATAGATAGATACTTTGTCAGAAATTTGTCCATATATAAAGAACACTCACTGCCATTATCATTCCTTTTAGTAAACATACATTTTGATTAATTTAAAGGGTTATGTGGTTACTGTGTAATCAAGCCCAAAAGTCAGCTTGGATTATTTCCCTTTTCACTGATGATAAGACCTCTTTCTCCATCTTGTCTTGGTTGGCCCTTTCTAGCTATATTGCCTGACTATGGAGTCTCGTTTAGCCAGACTGCCCAAATGAAACTAATGACTCTTTTATGTTGTGTTTTACTGGCAGCATCATTAGTCTATTTGAAACTCAGAGACTTAATTCTCTCCCTTCTTTTAATTTTTGCTTTCTCCCCCTGTGGCTTTTTTCTAAATCCTGAAAGGTAGAATTAATGTCATTTGGGTTACAATAGATACTTTAATTCTTTATGTCAGTTATTTTGATTTAGAGACATTTCTGATCCCCAGATACAGAGGCCAGTCTTGGAGAGGATATCTCAGACTTGAACTCCAAGATGACATTAGAATTAAAAGTTTAAATTGCAACTGAATGTTGTAAGATGAAAGAAAATAGGCGAAAGAAGAGATATGAAAAGATACCACCCTTCCACTCATTTGCAGAGGTTGGGGTGTAGCAGAGGAATCCATAAGTTTAAAACATTGCATATAATGTCAAACTTTTTCAATGTATGATCAGTTTTGTTGAATATCTTTTCTCTTTAAAAAGTTTTTATAAGAAATGGTTCTTTGAGAGGCTATATATATATATATATACATATACATTTATATATATATATGTATACACAAAACAGATACTAAAGTTCGGGTAGTGGTGAGGATCAGTTACTCCTGAGAAGGCTTCAGAGGAGGAAATCCAGGCTGTATGAAAACAAAATATATCAATACGAAGTCTATTTGAAAAAGAATGAAAGGCTTAGGTAACTGATTCTGGTGGATGAGCTCTTGCATTTCACTTTAATGATTAAGATCTGGTCTATATTACACTAAAAGTGATCTATAAATTTTCCGCCTTCCAACTTTGCTTGTTGTTGGTTTCCAGAGGTGGGGATCCTGCGGCCTCGAGGCCTAGGTCCTCAGGTGTGGTCCTTTGACTGAATCTAAACTTCACAGAGCAAAGAAATTTGGATTCAGTCCAAAGGCCTGCACTTGAGGACCTAGAGGGCCATATGTGGCCTCAAGGTCACAGGTTCCTCAATCCCTGATTCAGGCCTTGGAGATAATCCTACCTTGTTCCAAGTCTCTAGTATCCCAAGAGGTGGTACTTAAAATTGAATCTAAAAGAATTTAATTCAACAAACATGAATTAAGCACTTACTATGTGTATAATACTATGTTAGGAATTAGGTAGTTAGATAGACAAATAGACAAACAGACATGAAATAATCCTTGTCCCAAAGGATTTTAGATTCTTCAATAAATATTCTTCTGGGGATGGGGAGGATTCAGCATTTTATTCAATAGGAACTAATGAAGCAAAGAACATACAAAATGTTCTAGGAATATTAAAGGAGGTAGAGAGCACCATCAGCTGGAAGGATCAAGTAACAACATGTTTATTGCTCATCCCTGGATGGAAGTGAGTTGTTTCTGATCTCTCTCTCCCTCTCTCTCTCTCGCTCTCGCTCTCGCTCTGTCTCTCATCTTCTAGGGTGATGTGTGGATCTGTATGGAACTCATGGATACCTCACTAGACAAGTTCTACAAACAAGTCATTGATAAAGGCCTAACGATCCCAGAGGATATCTTAGGGAAAATTGCAGTTTGTGTGAGTAGGACATTTATTGTAATGGAAACCATTGAAATGAAAGAATAAAAAGGTAGTTCAATTTTGGCCTATTTTTTTCCCTTTTGGGTGAAGATGGTACAAAAGACACAATTATACCACTAGCTTTGTTGGTTTTACCCAGAATAAAGTGCTTCTTAGAAGTGTATTTATTTGGCAACAGCACATGTTTGGCACTGTAATATTGTCTTTTGTTTCCCATCCTTACTTCCCCTCCATTATTTCTCTGAAAATAGGTGCAGAGAGGATTTAAAAGAGAGGAGCAGGAAGAATAACAGTAGGACTGGAGAAAAGACAAAAATTCTGGAGGGAAAAATCTAGACAAGAGAAAGAGAAGAATTCTAGAAGCAGATTTAATTTAGTTCTGTAGACATTTCAGTGCCTTCTGTGGTACCAGTCTAGGCACTAAGGATATAAAATGATAAGTACAAAAGAATCTCAGCCTTCAAGAAACTTTCATGCTATTGGTAGCGAGTAGGGAATAAAGAATATACACAAAATATATACCAAATAATTGGGCAAGAAAGTTGATCAAGTCATGTCAACCCAACAAGCAATTTGTAAGTAATCATTTGCCAGGCACTGTGCTTAGTGATGGGGATATAAAGAAAGAGAAAAACATTCCTCCTTTCAAGGAGCTCACATTCTAATGGGGACGACTACATGCAAACAGCCAGCAAACAATGTATGTATACATTAAATTGGAGGTAATATCAGAGAGGAGGTGCTAAGATTGTGGAAGACTGATGAGAAAGGAAAGTTGATGACTAAGATTCCTTCATAGTCATGGCGATGTTGGATTTGAACCTCTAACACCTCTGAACAAAGTTCATGTAACCTTAACTATATTACAGTGTTACTTTTCCTGGGGCATCCTCCACTTGGGCAGATTCCTCTAGGAATCTCATGTCAGGAAAAAGGAATGTGTAGGTAGGTGCTAAGTTCTTTGAGGTTCCATTTCTCCCCAGTAATTGTGTAATGAATTTCTGTTGTTTCTCCTTTGCAGATTGTAAAAGCCCTAGAACATTTACACAGTAAGCTTTCTGTCATTCATCGAGGTAAGTGTGTGTGTCCTTTTTGCTGTACACTCTGTCCCAGATTATTAGCCAGTCCATGTGAATTGTTGTCCATGCCAGAGGTAGGATTAAGCCGCATAAAGGAATGAAGGAGTTTCCCTTTGGGATTGGCTAGCAGCCTATTTAAACAACTGTTCTTTGTCTTGGACAAAAATAGAACGATAAGGGATGAACCTAAACTGCAGTAGGAATGATTTAGGTTAGGAATAAATTGATGCAGAGAATCCCACTACCCACCAGGTAGTGGAAATTTCTTTTCTGGAAGTCTTTAAAGACAGGAAAGTCTTTAAAGTCTAGTAATCCATCAGTGTACATATAGTTCTGCCAAGAGGAAAGAGATGGAACATGATGACTTTGGGAGTAACCTAAAGTCTAGGGAGTCCTAGTTCCTTCATTAAATAAGTATAGGTAGATTAGACCAAGCTGGTAAGGGCACTATACTAGGTGCTCTGTGTGCTAACTGAAGTAGTTTTCATATTCAAGAAATTATTAGAACATTTGGGGACCTAAGCCATAAATACAAGAAATGAATAGAAAATATGTATGTTAAGTTGAATCACAGTAAGTACAAGTGCTATAGAAATTAGAGAAATGAACTGTCTAAGATGGTATAAAATTAGCTAGGTAAGGCTCTTTGAAAGAGATAAGTTTTAAACTGAATCTTAAAGAAAGTCATAGATATGGAAAGGCAGAGAGTGGCCATTGGGACATAGCAGGCAGGGACTTCAGCACAAGCAAAGGTACTGACTGCAGAATCAGTAAAGCACTGATTGTAGAATCAAAGAATCTGGGTTCAAATACCACCTGTGATGTTCCTCCCCTGTGTTACTTGGAGGACAGTCACACAGACTGAACCACAGTTTCCTCATATGCAAAATATGGGCTCTGAGTCTCTTCCCACTTGACGATCTCTGATGATACAACGGGGAAAAAATCTGAGCTTGCAATATATTTGTTACAGTGTTACAGTGTGTTACTACCGTTTGATCTTTTATTCCTAGCTTTCAGGCTTTTCAGTAAATATTTAATATTTTCACTTAATTAGATTTGGTTGTAGCAGCCTACAAAGTTCGGAGTATTCTGATCCTATTTTAAGTATTTTAAATATTCATTCATTTAAATTCTCTCAAATTGGGCCCCAGAGATGCGTGACTTTGGGTAACTCCCTTGTTTCTCTAGGTCCTAATTTCCTCCTCTATAAAACTGGGGTTTTGCACTAAATGATCCCTTTTATCTCTAATTGTGGTGAATTTGTGAATTCTGCAAGTGTTTATTAAGTACTTATTATTTGCCTTTAGCTATATAGACTGTATAGAAAATAAAGCCCCCAAGTTGCTTATAATCTTATCAGGGACAGGAAGACAGGAAACAAAAGGCAAAATTGCATGTACACGCTAAGGGAATTCAGATAAGGGAAAGGTCAGTATAGAGTATGATATTTCAGAGAAGGAAGTTGCAGAAGTGCTGTACCAGTTGGGGTAGAGGAGGAGCTCACTGGGGATAAAAATATGTGGATTTATGGAAACAGGAACAGGGAGACCATTTGTGTATATGTGTTACTTTGTTTCCTGTTAGTTTTCATGAGTGCAATTGAGATCAAACAGGACTAGCAGAAATGTGGCAATTGTATATTTTTTTCTTTCAGATGTCAAGCCATCTAATGTGTTGATCAATACACTGGGCCAAGTGAAGATGTGTGATTTTGGTATTAGTGGTTATCTTGTGGACTCTGTGGCCAAAACTATGGATGCAGGATGCAAACCGTACATGGCTGTAAGTCTCATAGCTGGAAGGTGGACTCTAAAAGACTTCTGGCTACAAAATCGTCCTAGAAAGTGGAAAGGGTCCCATCATTGAGGGAGAATTGGCTTTTGTTGCCATTTACTTCTTCGTGAGGCTGACTAATATATTCTTCTAAAGCTCTTTTCCTTCTGTGACTTTTATTTTTTGTATACTTTTAAATTTATTTTTATTTTTCTTGCCATTTTTTGTTTTTTTTTACACTATAGTCACTTCCCAATACTGTTCCCTGTAGAATCCTCTCCTAAAACAAAAAAAAAAACAATTTAAAGGAAACTCAGCACAGTGACTACATCATATGAAACAATCCTCACTGATAGCCTTCTGACTTTCTACTCTGCTGTGATTTTTAGTCAATATGTTAACAGTAAATAAAAGGTTATCAGGTTTATCGAATTATCAGAAAAAAGTAATCCAAAGTTTATTGTTATACTAAAGAAATAGAACTATCTTGGAATAGTAAGCCCTTGACAGTATTCTAAGATGAATTATTGGAACTGTTTTCCATGCTAAGTACTGGACAGGAAGGAATGAATTTAAGTGACATCATGGGGAGAAAAAGGATTAGGCATGAGAGAACTTCCTGAGTGTGAGGTTTAATTTCTATAATCAGTATTCTTAGGTCCTTCATAAGCTCAAATAACTTGTTATTTGCATCCCTTAAAATGAATTTGTACAATACCTTGAGAAATAGTTCATCACGGCTTAGTTAAAAAAAGAAAAATTTTTAGTTCTACATGAAGATGGCAACTTCAGTGGAACCTGTTGAATCATATTATCCTTTTGGGGTTCATGTTATAAATGGATAGCTCTAGGTTGATCCCTGTGATAAGACACCCTCTGAACTTGTTAAATGGGTACGTCCATAAGCATTTTTCCCAAAGCACTGAAATCATTGGAAAACAACTGTCAAAGGCTCCCACATTGAGATGTGGAGCATTTGTACGAAGGCTCTCCTGGCAGCAGTGACCCTTCCACTTTCATTTTTCTTTCCAGCCTGAAAGAATAAACCCAGAACTCAACCAGAAGGGGTACAATGTGAAATCTGACATTTGGAGCCTGGGCATCACAATGGTACTGTATGATGTTATTCATCGACCTGAAAGTATAGGAACCGAGACTGACGTTGGTGGTTTGAACTAGCTTTAGAATTGAAGAGCAATATTCTTGAATTTTGGTCAAATTCCTCTGACATTTGAGGGGATAAGACACCTTCTTCACTTTTCACCTAGAATTCATGAAGACTGATACAGAAGGCTTGAGGAGAGGGAATGGGTGAATTGAATATTGAATATAAGCTATGTTTGTGTAGCAGAAAGAATACTGGACCAAAAGAAGGAGACATTGCATTCTAATTCTTGCTCTTCCATTAATTAGATATAACTTTGATCCATTCTCCTCATCTGTAAATTGAGGGATTAGACTAGAGGGAATACTCAGTTCTTTTCTGGCTCCAACAGTCTGTGCTTTGAGCAAAGGCGGGGATAGACTTAAGCTAAATTAGGTAGATATATTAGGATATACTAGTGCAGTCACTGTCACTGAGCCTGGATAAAAATATCTCTGGATGTTTTAAAGACAGTAATCAGTCTTGAAAGACAGAGCTAGACCAGATATATAAAGACCTGGATTTGACTTCCAGCTCTGCCACTAACTTGTTCAGGTCAACTTGAGCAAATGGCTTTGTCTCTTAAATGATCTGTAGGTCTCATGGGAGCCTATAAATTGTTGTGATGATTCCCATCTGAAAGACAGGAGAATGGAGCAGTAACAGACCTAATACTGAGAATTGATAATTTCTGTAGCATTTTAATATTTCATAATCCTTTTGCTGCAGTGTATTTGCAGAGCCCTGGATAATCTGTATGGCTGCTCTTAAAAGCATCTTGATTGCCACAGTTTAGTCAGTTCTGTGTTATTTCATTTCTTTTGTCCAGGCAGCAAATGCCATGATCACAGCAAAAGTGTTCTTACTGAGTCTTGGGTTAATCTGTAAGGAGCCAGCAGATGGCAGCAGATATATTTATAAAGAATTGAGTAAGTGAAGAATTGCTTTTGGTAATAGTTGTTTGAAACTCTAGGTATTAGAAATTATGATGCCTTCAAATGTGATGTCTAATATAGTTGATTTTTTTTAAAAAACTGCAAAATTGCAGGAACTTTGCACCCCAGAATAGGAGGTATTATCTGATAGGCTCAGATGAATGTCATTGAAGAGCATGGGGGGAGGGGAGAATGAGGGGAACTCCATTCTTTTCTTCAGCACTGGAATTTCCTCCAGTTCCTCAAAGTGGAAAGCAACTGGTTTCACATCTAAAGCAACATTTTGTTGTTTTCCTCTTTCTCCTCTTAGATTGAACTGGCAATCCTTCGGTTCCCCTATGATTCTTGGGGGACACCATTTCAGCAGCTCAAACAGGTGGTGGAAGAACCATCACCTCAACTACCAGCAGACAAGTTCTCAGCAGAGTTTGTTGACTTTACCTCACAGTGGTAAGCAAACTTCTCTTCCTAGGTGCCACCAGAGAGGAGAATAGTTCTTCTAGGTTCAGACAAAGGATTGAATCTCAATCACACCCCACTAATGCCAATTGATATAGGGAATGGGATATATAGAGAGGGGGCAGATTATTTTCCATCTGAGTAATGATTTTAGTGGTTAGAGTGATATTCCTGAATCTAGAAGTTCTTTAAGAAAGTCAATATTTAGGGTATTTTCCAAAATGTGTATATGTTAACTAGGGCTATATGCTTATTTAGTGCTATGGACAGTTTTAGGGATCAGGATAGGGAAACAATTATAAATGGGAGTAGAAAGTACAAAGAAGCTTGGTCTTGGTCTGTACACTGGTGGTGTTATATTCTTCTAGTTTCCCTAGCCAAGTGTCATTTATTTCAGGAAATCTGGTGATTCCTGTCAACATAGCTTCATTTGACTCTGATTTGCTTAGGGTTTGTCAAACTGCTGAGAATAAGATGTTTGGTATGGATTCATTCTCTTCCCCCTATACCCCATCACCACTGCACAGGGTATGTGCTTTCTGTTTTTCAGGTTGTCATGACAGACATCCCGACTAACAACCAACACTCCTTCATATCTCCTCTTTTCTTTTCTTGCCCCTCCAGTACATTTCCCCCAAACAGTTAAGCACCTAACAGGGTGATTGGAGCTGATAGTACATGTTGCTTCCCATTTGGTATTTTGTTGTTTGTTAACAGAAAAGTTGAATGTGTGCTTTAACTTTCATAATTTGCTAATAATTAACATGCTAGTAGTAATTAATTACATTGGCCATTATCTTTATCTTGGGTTTTGCTGCCTTTCAGTGTTTTCTTAATGTATATTGTTATAGTCGTTGTATATATTTCCTTTGCCTATGCTTTCTTCACTCTGTATCACTTCATGTCTTCCCGTATTTCTCTGAATTTCACATGTGTTATTCCTTACAGTTGAATGATAATCGATTACATCCATATACCACAGTTTGTTCAGCTTTTTCCCACTGGGTACAGAGTTTGTTTCAGCTTTTTGCTATTACAAATAGTGAAGATAATTTGTACTATTTTTGTTTGGATTCCAAAAAAAGTCTGTCTCAAAGGGGCCATCATGCCTTTTGAGTCCCCTAGTAATGGAATTTCTAGATCATAGGTATGAATGCTAGCATTTCCTATGTGATTGCAAATCTTTTTTTGTTCCAGAAAGGTTAGGTATATTAAGAGTTCTGCCAACAGTGAATTGGCATAACTGTTTTCCTACAACCACTCTTTTGCACTGAATTTCTCATTTTTGAGAAGATAATAACTCACAAGTGATAAGATTCTCTGATTTATTAGTGATTTTGAATATTTTTCACATGGCTGATAGTTTACAATTCTTTTTTAATGAAAACAATGTTGCGTGATTACTTGATTACTGGTGAATTGTTCTCATTATGAATATGGGCTAATTCTCTCTAAATTTTTGAAGTCAGAGAGATTTTAATGTAAAGTTTTGCCTCCATTAGTTTGGGGGTTCAAAAGTTTTTAAATTTTATGTAGACAAATGAGCCTGTTTTTTAAAAAAAATCTATACTACTCTGTGTCTGTTATAAATTCTTCCTCTATTCATAGTTGTGTGAGGTATAGCCTATTTTTCTCTAATGAAATAGAATGGAAAAGTGTTGAGTTTGTATTATGTACCAACCACTGTGCAACTCTGTAGATTGAAATAGAAATTGAAATAGTTATGGCCTGCAAGGAAGTCACATTCTGACTGGGGGGAGACAACAGTAAAGAGGGTTCGTGTTTATGGTTAATTCATAGAAGATGGAAAAGCCATAGGCAGGGAAAACAGTAAGGCCAAGAAGGTTGTGAGGTATAATTCCAGGCTATATGGTTAGTCTCCTACCAAGAAGATAATTGGATTAAAAGTTAATGTAGAGTAGAGCTATGGGATCTCTTCAGCATAGGTAGAGATCCAGATAGCGTTGGGTATCCTTTGGCAGTGAGAAAATGGCAGTGAGGAAATGAGGGTTGGTTGGGGAAGGAAATTTTAGTCCATAGTGCCCCTTATTAGAAACAGGTGTTTCTGATTTCTCTTTCTCCCATCTCGTCATGTATTTGGGTATGGGGAAAGGAGGGACCTGGATTATCAAACTGCCAGTTGGTCTTAATGTTTTAATGATGTGATTAAAAAAAAATCAGATCTTTTATTTATTTGTAGTATATGGTATAAGTTAGTTCTAAATCCATTTTCTACCAACTGTTATCTACCTTATCCAGTGATTTTTTTGTGAAATAGTCTATTCCTCAATAGATTTCATTCATGGATTTCTTGAACATTAAACTTCCATATTTGTTTCTACTTAGGTATTGCTTATCTTATGTCTTTCAAAGATCTAGATAATTTGGTGATTATGGCTTTGTAATAATATGGGAGATCTGGGAATGCCAAAATGCCAAAGTCCTAATCCTCTAACCTCCTAAGACCCTAATGAACTTTTTGCCCACCTTCCCCCATGTGATTTACTTATTTTGTTTATTTCTTTAAAGTATTCCCTTGGCAGTTGATTTGTATTGTGGTAAATTTATAGATTAATTTGAATAACATTACTTTTTGCTCTATTCCTGTGGCCTAGCCTTAAAAAAATAATGATTTCTTTAATTATTTAGGTCTCTATTTCTGTGAAAATAGCTTTGTAGTTGTATTTATGGAGTAGCTAGGTGGCACAGTGGATAGAGTAGCCTGGAGTCAGGAAATTCATCTTCCTAAGTTCAAATCTGGCCTTAGACACTTAGTAGCTGTGTGACCCTGGGCAAGTCACTTAATCTCATTTGCCTCACTTCCCTCATCTGTAAAATCAGCTAGAGAAAGAAATGTCAAACCACTCTGGTATCCTTGCCAGGAAAACCCCAGATGTGTGATGAGGAGTCAGATATGATTGAAAAACAACTGAGCACAACAAAATTTTATTTATGTAAAATCTATGTATGTCTTGATAGGTTAAATCCCAAATATTTCATTCATTTTACTGTTATTTTAAGTGGAACTTCTTTATGTCCTTTGTTCCTGGATTTTGTTGGTAATAAAGAGAAATGTTGATGATTTGGGTGAATTTATTTTCTATCAATGTTAGTTTTCTATATCACTTTTTTCCTTGCTTCTCTAGGGTTTTCCAATTAAATCCTTAGATATTATACACAAATAGAGATGATTTTGTTGCCACTTTGTTAATGCCTATTTCATTAAGCTATTTTCTTGTCCTGTAACTGCCATTTTTACTACTATGTCAAATAATAGTTGAGGCAGTGGATGTCTTTGCTTCGCCCCTTATCTTATTGTAAAGCTTTCATCATTTCTGCATCAAAAATTATGCTAGGGGACAGAGCCAAGATGGCAGCTGGAAAGCAGGGATTAGTGTGAGCTCCTCACCAAGTCCCCCCAAAAACCTATAAAAAATGGCTCTGAACCAATTCTAGAACTGCAGAACCCACAAAACAGCAGAGGGAAGCAGGGCTCCAGCCCAGGACAGCCTGGATGGTCTCTGGGTAAGGTCTATCCCGCACGGAGCTGGGAGTGGAGCAGAGCAGAGCCCAGCATGGGCGGCTCTGACCAACCAGACCAGGAGCCGGGCGGAGCGTGCTCTAGCGCCCTGAATCAGTGAGATGCGGCAGTTACCAGACTTCTCAACCCACAAACACCAAAGACAACAGAGAAGGTTAGTGGGAAAAGCTGCTGGGGACAGGGAGTTTATGGTTTGGCCACCACCCCGGGGACAGCAGAGGTGGGGCAGCTACAGAACTACAGCTGCAGTTGCTTCCTGCCCCAGGCTCACTTGGTGGGAGGAATTAAGTGGTGGATCAGAGAAGGAGTGCAGAGCCTGCTGAAGATCTAAGTCCAGTCCTGGTTGGTGGTTCTTGGGGAAGGAGGAGTTCTGGTGTGGCAGCGCATCTGCCCAAGCTTGGAACATAGAACTCTTTAGTCTACAAGCAGTCATACTCTGCTGAAAAACTCAAGGGTCAAGTAAGTTGGCTGGGAACATGGCCAGGCAGCAAAAACACACCCAGATTCAGTCTCAGACTCTGGAATC
>JAQQSZ010009171.1:0-12841 GCA_028646595.1 Phalanger gymnotis
GGGGTTTCACACCTGATAGGGCTTTGGGCCTGGGGCTTAGTGTTTAACAGGTGAAAGTACTTTCACCATAAACAAAAGCCAAACTCCTCAAGGGCACCCATTAATCTAAGCCCATTTTGCCTTACTGGCACAGGTGGGGATGGAGACATCCCTCAGTATTGCACAAATGAGCTTTGCAGACACAACTAGAAATATTTAAAAACAAAACAAATACAGTGAAGAATTAGTGTAGGTAAGTTAGGAGAATGCCATTTGGATTCATAAATGCTGTTTTTTTTTCCTGTAAAAAAGGTTTGTAGCTATGTTTTAGGTCATAGGAATTGGTCATCATCTACTTTATATTTTATCAAAAATAAGAATATCTATCAATAATTTTGCATCTATTAAAATATTGGCCATTTGGATACCAGTAATATGGAATTTGTGATGAAAGCCATTACAGTTATCAGATTACAAAATAATTAGTTACTCAGTACCTTCATATGTATGAGACATCTTTATGTAATACAGGCCTGTTGGGAATAGTAACATTTTCATTGCCTCATCTCCCTTTCTCTATTTCATTTTTACTTAGCTCTACCATTGCTGTTCTTCTACTGGATGTTAGGACTAACGCTCCAATTATCATTGAATTTTGGCTATTTGAGGTCCCACAGAAAAGTTAAGAGAGAAAGGCTCGTTCATTGTCCGGGGCAAGGGAGAAGGGGGTAATGATTACTGAGGTCCACAAAGAAAGATTTGCCACAAACTATTAGCTGATAAAACCCACCACAATATATCATTTGATGTATTACTAAATATATCATTTTAAAAAACCATATCAATGGCTGTTATTGTTATAAGTTAATGATGATTGGTTTTTAACTATAAAGTAAAAATAGCACTAGCTCAATTTCTCTTATAATGCATCATTTTTCTTTGTTTTCTTTCTTTTTTAAAATTTAACAGAAGTGGGGGACAAAAGTAAGGGAAGAAGAACATAGTTTCCAGAAACTTTAGGGCATTTTTCTGAGCTCATCAACTCTGAAATTTACTACACTGGGATGCTGTTTAAGCCATGGCCCTTAATAGGCTAGAAGAATGTATAGAATTCTGACGCTTCAATCAAAGATCTTGGGTTCAAATTTTACCTGACACTTCCTACTTTTCTAACATTGAGGTCATTTAACCTTCACAAGCCTCATCTGTAAAATAAAATGAGGTCACTGTGGAACATTATAGCTCTAGATTTACTCCAACAATAATTAAACATCTATTAGGAGAAATTGTTATACATTCTATCCCTAAATGGGGAGAGTGGGGGTGGGGGAGAAAGCTTTTCTATTATCAGCATGACTCTTGAAGCACTTTTGAGAAGAAACCATTATAGGACACAACTATAAAAAATATGTTATAGTCTTCCCATTGTGTCTGCCTTTGAAGATCTTGATGCCATGAGGCCTGACTGCTGTTTCTTTCCTCTTCATGGGATAATAGCTCACAGTTATTTTTATAGCACTTGACAGTTTAAAGACCATGTTTCTCCCATCAGTCCTACACAACTATTATTTTTCCCAATTTTAAACATCGGAGCTTTTAATCCAACCAATACCTGAACAAAAGTCCTCTCTGCAAATTACACATCCAGACATTTTGTTGAAGTTCTCAGGTGTGGGGAAACTCATTGGTTCCCAAGGAAGCCTGTTCCACTTTGGTCCAGTATCCCTTGTCAGGTTTTCTTTTTCCTTTCCTTTCCTTCCCTTCCCTTCCCTTCCCTTCCCTTCCCTTCCCTTCCCTTCCCTTCCCTTCCCTTCCCTTCCCTTCCCTTCCCTTCCCTTCCCTTCCCTTCCCTTCCCTTCCCTTCCCTTCCCTTCTCTTCTTTTCATTTCGTTGCTTTTTGTTTCTTTCTGTTTCCACTTTACCTCAAGCCTAAATCTGCCTCTCTGTAATTTTCATTCATTGCTCTTATTTCTGTCTCCTTGGGCTTGGCTGAATATCCCTCTTCTCCATGACAAGCCCTCACATTTTAGTTTGTTTGTTTTTTATGCAGATGTGATTTCATCTTTGGCTGAAACTCCCAGGGTGTGGGAAAACCCTCTCCACTAATGCAGGTTGGCAGCTCAGCTGTAACTTATAGTTTTAGAAAATTGCTTGGAGGAACTGTGAGGTTAACTGTTTTGACCAGGGTCACACATCCATCATGTATTGCAGGCAGGACTTGAACTCAAGACTTCCTGACTCTAAGGCTTACATTGTATATTTTATGCCATTCTGCCTCTCACATGATAGTTACTCAAATGCTTATGCTATTAAATTTGCCCAAATAGGGAAGGCTGAGGCACTTTTAAAACTCTTTACTCTGAGTAAAACAATAATCCAGGTATGACAAAATCTTTACTTCCAACGCTGTCTTTTTTTTTTTTTGGAAAAATACACTTTCCCTTTGCAGCATATATGTATGCATGCATATGTATATATGCACACACATATGCACAAATGTGTATGTATATATGCACATATAATGTGCATATATGTATAAAATATATAAACATTCATGTATATGTATATATACCTTTCCTTACATTCTCATATATATGGAAATACAGATATGTATACATAATATAAATATTACATACATATGTACGTGTGTAATATGTATATATGAATGAAGGAAAAATGTATATATACATATGAGAGACAAGAGAGATAGAGGAGGGAGAAAGGAAAGGAAAGAGATAGAACTCCAGGGAAATGTTATTCTCAAATACAAACAAAACAAATTATTCGCGTTTTATTATAAACAACTCTATGCTTAAATAATATTCATTAAATGATCAACCATACCCTCCTTTGAAGAATAAATTGGAGAGATATTTCTGATGTAATTCAAAGCCTCATGGGCAGTTATTGTGTTATTGTTGAAAGTACACTGAACTTGCATGCCCTTTGAATTTTGACTGTTCCTTATTATATGTGTGACCTTGGACAAGTCACTTTGCACCAATAGGATTTGGTTTCCTCTTCTGTAATATGAGAAGGTTAGACTAGGTGGCCTCCAAAGTCCTTTTAAGAATGATTTCAGAGGAGGCAAGAGCAGGAGAAAAAAGGAAATCCTACAAATCTTGACATGGAAAAATGACACACAACTGGTTTGAGTTTAAGGACCTGTGATTTCTTTGATGTGGAAATCTCTATATTAACGGAAATCAAAACTATCTCTTCTTTTACCTTTTGAGGCTAAGAACTCCTTTGTTCTCTCTTCTAGAACAGCTCATCCCTTTTCTTGTCACTACCTATAATTTGCTTTAACAGGGAGCTGCTGGTATGAGGAAACTTCTATTGATGGAGGTTGGCAATCTGTGTCTAATTTAGCCTTGGAAAGTTGTGTGATGCTCAAAGAGATTAAATGATTTTCCTAAGGTCTTATTGTCAGTAAATATAAGAAGGTGGATTTGAACCCAGATATATCTTATGACAAGCTCAGTGCTTTATCCTCTTCATTATGCTTTCTATCTATAAACAATATGCCCAATATCTAATGAAAGATTTCTACATCTATATATCTATATCTATATCTATATCTATCTATCTATCTATCTATCTATCTATCTATCTATCTATCTATCTATCTATCATTACTTTATGAGTCTGGACAACTCAGCCTTCCATAGTGCCAGCCCATACTCTAAGACTATAAGTTGTATAGATGGTGCCTACCTGAACTATGTGTGTATATATTGTGTATATGTGTATATGTGTATGCATGAACACATATATGCCAGAGATGAAATCACATCTGGACCAAAATCAAATGAATTTCCTCTACCAGTTCAGGTAGGCATCAGCCATACAACTTATAAACTTAGAGTGTTGCTTACAGCTCTGGGAGTCTGATTATACACACACACACACACATACACACATGTATAATATATGCATTTATAAAATAATATATAATATGCACACATTTATGTTATATAAGTGCATATGCATACATATATGTGTTCTATATTATATGTATAAGCACATACATACATTATATGTGTGTATATGTATATATATACACATATGTATGTGTGTATCGAGATGGGGGGGAACTGGACCTGACTTCATTAGTTCAGGGAGCCCTTGGTAATGAATACATACATACATACATACATACATACATACATACATATATACACATATATACACACATACCATCTATGTATGTATCATGTACAAAATAGATAAACAAGCATATGGATTCAGGACTTATTGTCTCCCCATCATTTTCATTTTTGTTTGATCTTGCTGTTTTGGCATTTTGACAATGCCATTCAATATTCTTGATTAAGAGTGAATATAAATTCTATTAGTTCACCTGGAAAGCTGAGCCCCGTGACTAACCATAGCTTCCCAAGCTTTCTATACTATGTTGGAAGGAATTTGTTCTTTCACAGCCTGATTCTCCACCTCTCTACCCAGGCTTGCATCTCCCTCAAGCACTGTGATCCCTTTGAAGTCAATTGAAACCTCTGTGCTCCAGTGTAACTCTCATTACCTTTAACGAGGGTTTTACAGATGGATAGACAGAGGAGCAGAGAACTTGCCCTAAGTCATATAGCAAGTCAGGTGTGGAATCGGGAACAAAATCTAGGGATCCTTTCAGGCCACTCAGCCAATTTCGTTCACTTATCCAGCTCAGACCCATGTGCCCCAATTTAAGTTACAGTAAGTGATAACAAAAATTAAATGCTAACCAGTTTCTATGTGATGTCAAATCCATCTTTTTCCCTTAAAATATATTTGCTCTGGAGAAAAAACAATTAAGATATTTTCAATACTTCAAAACAATTATTTTTACATTATTTTAAGAACTAAGAAAGGTGAAAAAAATGCAGGTTTACTGTGTGGCTCTTTACAGTTAAGTGTATAATACTGTCTTTCAAAGCCCTCAAAATCTGGCTCTAACCTACAAATTGTATATATCATATGAATATAGTTGAAAGACTGCTAGCTCTGTGTTCAAAAGACTTAGGTTCATATCTTGTCTATGCAACTGTTTGTATAAATGTTGGGATAGTCACTAAACCTTCTTTGACCTCAATTTCTTTCTTTAGAAAATTAGGTTGGATTAGATGGTCTCTAAATTCCCCCTCAGACTTAGGGACCTATTACATATTTCCTACTAATCCTGCTCAGACACTCTGTTTTCTCACCTCAAATTTGCCTACTGGTTTTCACTCAAACTGGACCTGACATTTACCATTCCATTGCCTTTGCTTAGACTGTCTTCCATTCCTAGAATAAATTCCCTATGCATTTCTGCCTCTTAGAATCCTTATCTTCTTTCAAGAATCATCTAAAGTGTTGTCTCTTAAAGTAATTCTTTCTGAATGCTCCTAATTATAAGTGCCCCATATCTGCTAAATTACAATGTATTTACTTGTGTGATAACATGTTGTATCTCCCCTGGCTTAGATATGACTCCTTGAATCTTGTCTTACACTTAGTGGGCATTAATAATAAATACTTTCTGAGTTGAGTTAAAAACATAAAATCATTCTGAAGTTCAAATAGAGAATGCATAATGAATCATCACAGTACTGAACCCAGATTATGGATTCACTGATAGGAAATGATAGAGGGATGCTCATGAGATATATTTTTTGTAACAAGGTCAAGGAAAAAAGAATACTTTTCTTGCATGGATTCTTCCCTTTCCCAAACTTTCATGTTCAAATTTAGCTTACAGTGGAAATATAAAATACCACCTATGCGTATGCTGTCCACAGTTATGAATGAAAATCAATCAATAACCTTCAAGTAATATGACATTATTGGAAATCATCATGCAATAAATTAAGTGAAGAGAAAAATAAAATAAAAAATAAAATACCAGTTTTCTGGTATACATGCCAGGAAGTTTTTGTATTGGTACCTAGTTGCTGAATAATGTTTTCCAAAACCACAGTGAAAGAGACAGTTGCAGTATGTAGTATGCTTTATTTTGAGTCCTAATTTTGACATTGCTCTCTGTATGACTTTGGTCAATTTTGGGATCTCAATTTTCCCATATGTAAAATGAAGGAATGAGGGCTACTAGATTATATCTAAGATCCCTTTCAATTTTGAATTCTGTTAACTTCTAAACTGTTTTGAATGTAACTTGCTAAAATGAATTATTAGAGTTGAATAAAATGTGTATGTCCACAGTTGCGTAAAGAATTTTCATGTCAATATTTCAATTTAGCCGCAAAATCTGTATTTCTAGTGGGTAAGGTTGGAGGTAGTGATTGCTTACTGCAAGAAAGTTTTACTGGTTTGAATGTTTACTTTTCTACTGTTAAGTTGCATTAGCCAGAGGAGAAAACTTGTCATAATTCTATATACCGCACACTTGCCTTTTCTAGAGAGAAAGAATGTGTACTGAATTTAGTGTCGTGGCAACCAAATTCTAGTGTCAGCTTTGGCAGTTATTAGCTGAGTCATCCTGGTCAAATCACTAAACCATTTGGGGTTTCAGTTTCCTCATCTGTAAAGAAAAGGTCACATTAGATGGTCTCTAAAGTTCCTTCCAACTCCAAATCTAGAATTTTATGATTTCCCCTTAATTTATTACATTATTCCCAAATATACCATGTGACTTGAAGTGAAGCAAATGTTTTTTGATGAGTAATATTCTTCCTGTTTATTGTCATACACTGAATTAGATGGAAATAACACAACATTTATTGAAGAAAATAGAATATCAGGATGATAGATAAAAAGTTTAAAAGGACTTGTTAAGTCATCTAATTGGACACCCATATTTTAGAAATGAGAAAGCTCTGACATAGACAAATTAAGTGGCTTGCCACTGTTGGTCTTTTCTATTTCCCACTTTTGAGGACTGGTCTCAAAGCCAGGGAAACTGGATTTCAAGCACTGCCCCTAACACACAGCTGTGTGACCAAGGACAAATCATTGTATCATTGTAGTAGCCTATACAACTCCTTAAAACTAGTAGTTAAACTCTAGCTGCTGATTTTCATTGGTGGAGGGGCTTTCTATGCTAGGGAGTTCCCAACCTGCATGTATTTGCATGCCAAAAAAAAAACAAACAAAAAATGCTTAAAAATCATCACTAGGATTAGTATATTATATGCATATCCACCATAAAATCATTATTATGAGAGTAAATCCAGAATCAATTGGAAGTTCTGTAGGCAAGCCAGCATGAAAAAAATCCCAGTAAAATCAACAGATAGGACAGAGTAAATTAAGAAGCAGAAATAATTGAATACATCACAATCATTAGCCTTGATTTAACAGATTCTTCTACAACTAATACAGTTTTCAAAGTGGAAATTAGCCTTTTTGCCTGACGGAGATTCTGCACATAACATTTACTATTGCGCTCCTACGCCAATTTTTTCAAGGCACATGTATTTGACCTACCTGTACATCTTGAAATATGTATTTAGCACAGCTGTTCCTTTGTGTTTAAACTCATCACAAAATGCAGCTTTAATGTAACCCACCATTGATCTGCAGCAAGTGGAAACAAAATCTCTCCTTAATTAGTATCATCCAATCACTTTTTTACATTTCTTCAGAACACACACTGTGAACTGTTTAATGGACTATTATTTAGAAAAGTGGCAAAGATCTGAGAGAGAGAGAAAGAGAGAGAGAGAGAGAGAGAGAGAGAGAGAGAGAGAGAGAGAGAAGCTCATAGTGAAAACCAAAAAAAAAAAACTAGCAGTGTCAATGAAAAATGTGTTGCAAAATAATGGGAAAAAAAAGATGTTTCGTTAATATGAGCTTCACTGGCATCTTACTGTATAGATGAACACTGCTCCAATTACTGCCAACAATGGGAAGAGAGATAGAGATATAGATTCATTACTTTCACCACCCTTAACTGTCTACCAGTGAATTTGCTTATCTGCTCCTTTTTCTACAGAACCTGAATGGAGGGGGAAGGAATAAACAAAGAACTGAGGAGAGCGAATGTGTCACAAATTACCACAAACACACTGTGACTCAATGCACTTTTCATTTCTCTCCTCATTAACTGTGTCTTGCTCAAAATGAGAGACTGGGCCTAAACATAATCAAGTCCCACAGATAACAATTGACTTGACTGCTGGGGCAGTCATCACCTTCTAGCTACTGGGAAATAAATTTAGAAATAAAATGAGTTAAAATAAAATTCACTCTGCTCTCTTTTCTGTGCTCAGATAATTTGAAGGCCATCAAGGCCTGCAGAAACAATCCATCTCGCAGTGAAAAGGAAAGCCGTCTATGCCACTACCAATAAGGCATGTCTTTAGTGTTATCAAGAGTGAGTATAATTACAGAGTGAAAAGGCCATCAAAGTGTCTTGGGTTCTGGTGTTATTTTTTTTTTTTCTGAGGTCTTCATCCATAGTGCTATCTGAATGAAAAGAATAAGTGTTTAGAGGGTTGGGAGGAAAGAATAAAGAGCAGTAGTGGGGGTGGGGTAAAGAAGAGGAAAAAAATTCTCTAGATTGGTGTGACTGACCTACAATATTAGAGCACATAATTTGAGAACAAAAGAAAAATTCAATAAAAAATGCTATCTTTATTTTAAATCAGGATGGATTTATTTCATGAATCATGCTTACTCTTATAGGCCTAGTTTTGTCAAAGCAGCTATTTTCTTTGTACAACCACTAAAAGACCTTGTGGTTGTAGAGGTTTTTAAACTGACTTAGGCCCTTTCTCTAGAAACAGAGAAGACCAAGTTTGAGGAAGACTTAGTTTGGTCATTCAAGTTATTCCCCAAAACTTGCTTCTTAAAGAAACAATGATATATATCTATATATCTTTATCTATATCCATATATCTATATATATATTTATCTATATATATGTATATGCACATGCACATATATCTGTAATATGCACATGCATATGTATGTGTGTGTGCATTGTATGTGCATGTGTACATACATGTGTATGTTATATACATTGCATTGCATGTACATATGTATATACATGCATGTATTTAAAATGCATTCTTGGCTTGCACTGATAATTTTTGGGATAATTAAACCAAATCTATTTCATTCTTAATTTTCCTTTTGAGTGATTTGTTTCTGTTAGAGCTACTAGGCTAAACTAGAATATAATGTCAATGATGATAGTGGTCAGGCCCCTCCCTAGGGAGTTTCTAAGAATACACACACACACACACACACACACACACACACACACACACACACACGCATACACGCACACGCGCAAACATATATATTTTGCAGCAAGTAGCAACACTATCATCCTACTGCCTTATCTTCTTAGCCTGACTGCTTCTTTAACCCTTGCACCTGTCCTACTTTACCCCTAAACATTAACTTTGCTTGTCTCCTAGTAGCATCTCATTTCCATTAACTCCTACCTGCTAATGTTCAATCTCTGACTCTGTCTCTCTGTCTCACTGTCTCTCTCTGTGTCTGTCTGTCTGTCTCTCTCTCTCTCTCTCTCTCACTCTGTCTGTGTCTCTCCTCTTAAAAGGACAAAGTCCTGGAATTTAATAATTTCTGAAATATAATTTCTTTCTAGGAGAGAGAAGTACAAGAAAATGGTAGCCTACTTTTCAGAGTGGTGGTATAATGTTAAAAGAGAAAAGAAAATTACTTTAAATCATATTTTTATTTTTTAAAATAAATAATTTTAAAGTAGGAAAGATATAATAAAAATATATAAAAGGGGATTGAAGTTTGACAGTTTAAGAGATGAGAAGGCCATTTAAGATAGTTGCAGTTATTGTCCCAGAATGATTATATCCCAGTGTTCTGAAAACAAAAACAGCGACCACTAGGAACCACTATGGATTCACTAAGAACAAGTTATAATAAACTATCTTAATTTCCTTTTCTGATAGAGTTACTTTATTCAAGTGATAAATCAGAAGGGATGCCAGAGAACCTAGAAATAGTAATGTTCCTCATTTTGAAAATGTCAAAAATGAAGCAGGAAACGTCTTTTATTAATTCATTAGATAAGATGAAGAAATGTAGAATAAATGATAGAATAGAAAGGTAAATCAAAAGCTGGCTAAATAATTGTTCCGTGAAAATGTGATAAATAAATGGTATCCTTTGGAGAAGTCAAGGATTCCTACTTGCTCCTATGTAGGTCCCATATAGATCAATGCCTTGAATAAATATCCAGAGAGCATTCTTACATAATTCAATGATCATTCAAAGTTAAAAGGATAGCCATTTCTTGAAAGGCAAAATCCTGATTTTGCTTCAGGACATCCATTTGCAAAACCAACATGGGGGAAACTGAAGCTCCATCCAGATTAAGGAAGATCAATAATCTTTTTATCGTCTGCATTGGTAAGAATATATCTGGATTATTACACTTAATTCTGTTTGCCAAAACTTTTGGCTCCATGTACAATGAAGCAGAAAAAGCATTGTACTTAGAGTTAAAAGACTTGAGTTCAAAATCTGGCTCTGTTCATTAATAGCTGTATGTCTCTGGGTGAGTCATTTAACCTCTTTGATGATATTTCCTTTTCTACAAAATAAGATTATTATTTTCTTTTCTACAAAATAAAGTTAATAATATCTGTCCTGTACACTTCTCAGGAATATTCTGAGGTTGAAATGAGATGGTATATGCTAGCTACTTGAGAACAGTATATAAATGTACGGGTCATATAACAGTTGAAAGAACTAGATTTGGGTTATATATGGTAACCCAAATAGTACAGCTATTATGATCACTATTTTAACAACCTTAATCCTTCATTCGCCAATGATTTCATTGGTGTGGGCACTTCTGACTTTGACGTAGATCATGTCTTCAAGATTTTTACAGGAGGCACTAAGATTTGAATCAGGGAGCTCTTGGTCTGCAATGAAATGCTCTACCAACTGAGCTATACCCCTACAAAGAGGCATGTGGGATGGTCAGGGAGGACTAGCTCCTCTGGGGAGAGCTTGCTGAGCCATTTTGAGGGCTGCTTATCTACCTTTATTATCTTCCTGCTACCCGACTCTCACCTGTAGCTCCAAGAGACAGTAGCATGCACAGCCATCCACACTCTGGTAAACTATCTGGGCAGGTGGGCTAAATCAGGTTGAGGTTAACCAACAGGCCTTAAACCTATCAGTGAGCTAGGGAGATGTCTACCTCAAGCATATGAAGACCTCTCCTGGCAGAATAGGCAGTTTAGAACAATTTGTTCCAATGGCCATGAAAGTGGCTGAAGTAGGTTATGTGGAGCACTTAGAACATTTGATGAGATGTCAAAAATGCCAAGATCATCCCAGGCTGTTACCAGTCATCTTGACTTTCATTTTGCCACTAGACTTCAATGATTCTGAAAGAGAGAGTGAGGCTAATGACTTTATGCAACTCTGCCTCATTTAAATTCAATTCACTCACAAGTGATGTCATTGGAACTCTTTGAAATGAAGGATGAACAACAATGTCTTTGAGTCTTAATGATGGTCTTCCAGAAGTTATATGCCTGAAAATTTCATCACTATTCATCCAAGCTGGTGATAAGCATCTCTTCCAAAGAAGCATTAAAGTAGAATTTTTATGGAAAAGTCCCAAGTGAAGAAAATGATATTTAAAGAACATCAACTTGTTCAAGGTTACACAGCTAAGGAAGGAGCAGAACGGGGAGCCAAATCTCAGGTCTTGTTATTCCAAATCCATTATAATCAGTAGTCATGTCTATGTGGTTGGACTATGTAATCTGAAAAATGCCTTAATAGTATGTCGTGAATCTGTGATGTGCCTATGCTAAAACATCACAATGACAGATTCTTCAGGTAATGGCATGAGACAACTTTAAATATAAAACTACTTTATAATAAGATTCTGTTGACACATCAGTAACTAAGTCCACCTTATCCTAAACCTTGTTCTATAATAAACAATGTTACAGGCATGATCTCTCCACTTTTAGACATCATAGAAATTTTTTGAAGTCCTCTTCCTCTCTCATATGTAGACATACCATTTTAGGGAGAGATGACATAGTACATGAGAGTCTTGGAAGAAAAAAAATTGAGACCTTAACTAATGTTGTGATAGTGGAAGTTAAGATAGGGATATTTGTTGTGATGGATGGCAAGGATCACCAACTTTCATACCTCACTCACTTCTTGAGTTTCTGGGTATTTGTATATTTCCTGAAAGCTGATAGTTTCAGGGGTATTTGTGAGGCTCTATACTGGTTACCAGTGGGCATCTTGAGAGTGGAAATAGCAAATTTAAAAGGCTGCATATGTTTTCATTTAGCCTCCAAAGAATCACTAGGAGCTGCTGAACATGTAGGGGGGTGAGGGTGAGACCTCTTCCTAACTCTGATCCAGAGAAGAGATGAAAGGAGTTCATTTACCATTTGCCTAAGGGTTGGAATAGAATCAAAGAATTATCATAGATTTTTGATTTTAGATAGCTTTGTGAGAGACTTAGAGATGCTTTGACCATGCTTAGTCATGTAAGTCATGTGGTATCACTCAGAAAGACTTCTAACACTTTTCCGAGGCAGGAGAAGCAGGAACAGAGGTTGCAGCATCAGCAGATAACAGTTATATCAATGGAGCACAGCTTCAGGGTGGCAAGGTTTCCATCCCTGAAGGGAGTGGATGTGAGGAAGAGCCAAGAGAAGCACTGGAATCCCTGGACCATGCCAAGGAGCTGCAGGAGGCAGAAGCATATAGATTCAGGCTAGAGGATTTTTTTTTTCTACCACAATGCTAGGCATATGGTGCAGACATCAAAATCCTTCCAGTTTCTCGTTTTTCCCGGGATGTATTCCCTTCTCCAGCAGCATGTGAGTCTGTGAGAGATTGTATGTATTTGTACATGGCAGAAGTGTGTGTATGTGTGTGTGTGTGT
>JAQQSZ010009172.1:0-12841 GCA_028646595.1 Phalanger gymnotis
ATGCCATTAATTCATGGAAATCAACTGCCTTTTTTGTTACTAAATATATATTTTTAAGGGGGCAGCTAGGTGGCGCAGAGTAGAGGAGTGGCCCTGGAGTCAGGAGGACCTGAGTTCAAATCCAGCCTCAGACACTTGACACGTGTACTAGATGTGTGACCTTGGGCAAGTCGCTTAACCCCAATTGCCCTGCCAAAACACAAACCAAAAAAAATAAATATATATTTTTAAAATGCCTGTTTTCCTGAAAGAAAAAAAGCTGTAGAATGAAGCATACTATGATAGAGAGCAAAGTAGGCAATAGTAGATGATTAAACCTCACAGGACTATTTATTTCTTCTACTGTAGATACCACATTATTCAGGAGGAATAAGAAATGGCTTGAAAAAAAAACACTGTCTGGAGTGTCACTGGACTTTTATATACCGCATTTCTGAATGCAAGACAGGCCAAAAGGCAAAGCTAAATAAACAAAGCAAGCTTCAGAAGGCATGTGTGTGTAAGTCCAGAAGTTTGCCTAAGACATATGATCACTGCTGATATCACAATTATTTTTCCCCCACCTGCTATAATTGCTCACCTGAAATATTCTACAGCTGGCTTTTGATTTTTTGTCAGACATTGCATTGCTTTCATTTTTATAACATCAAGCAGGCAACCAAATTATAGATGAATAAGAACACAGGCATTGCACTAACTAGGACCTGCAGAACATGGAGTTTCCCTTCTTGGTTCCATGAACTTACAAGCATGGAATCAAGAGTTCTTTTCCAATTGCAAGGTTGCAATTTTTAACTTATCATTGACAACCTTCAATGGGTCCTGTCAAGGCATCCAGGCTGCTGTCTGTATCTGAAGCCAATGTCTGCCCTGTTGACATGGATGAAATGTCATTAATAGATGAGAACTGAGAAGGAGTGGTGTTGCTATTTATTGCTGCATCTGAAGGCTGATCTTTTACCAAATCATTCTTGCTTCGTTCTTCCCAGTCCATTACTTCTTTGTATATTAGTTCTTTCCATTCTTCAAAAACATATTCTCATTCTTCTAACTGGGCATCATAAATTTGAGGTGGTGGTGCCTTTGCTTTAGCAGGGTCATACCAAACAGTAATATATGGATGACGTAAGGCTTCATCAACAGAAATTTGCTTGTCAGGATCTATTATGAGCATTTTTGATAACAGATCTCTAGCTCGACTTGTTTTCAGTTTATCTCATTCAGATTTTGATGGGAATATCCAATCAGGGAAAAGCTCTTCAAATTTGATACCAGGTTATTTCAGCCTGTTTTCTACATAATTCTTCACAATTGGCTGTAATTTCTTCATAAAGTCTGATGATGGTGTTCCTAACTGCTCAATAACCATATTCCACTGATCAGTGCCATGGAATATCTCACGACCTTTTGCCAGGTTCTCCCATGATGCACCCCACTGACCAGATATCAACATTTTTTTTGTATCCCGTCCCCAAGATAACTTCAGGCCTCTATAATTCCATGTGACTATGTATGGAGTCATCATAAAATTAGTACATGTTGTCCGTGCCAGGCCAAAATCAAGGATCTTGAGTGTGCAATCTGACTTTATTACTATGTTGCTGGGTTTCAAATCTCAGTGTGTTATACCAGCTGAATGGAGATGTTTAATACCACAAAGGATCTGAAAAAGAAGGTAAGACATTCTTTCATGGTCCAATTCCATATGCATCACTTGGCATAAATTAGCATCCATAATTCCAGAACACATCTTGAAATTCTTCTAGAGATTTTTGTGGTGTGAACACGTTCAATAAGCTAATTATATTTTTATAATTGACACATTTTAACAGAACAAGTTCATGATAAGCTCTCTTTGCATGAGTTTCATTCTGAAATGGCTGACTTAATTTCTTGACAGACAGCAACATTCATCCCGACAACGGTATCAAAAGCAGCACAAACAATTCCCTGAGCTCCAGATTGTATTGGTTTTAATTGCTGGTTATGTTTTAGTACTGTGAAAGTTGAATCTGCAACTTGCACACTATAAAAATGACCACATTTATTGTCACTTATGATGCAGTGTCATGTGGTTTTCCAAAGAGCTGGTACTGTTTGATTTCCTGCCCTTCCTGGGGCTGTCTGGGCCGGCAGGTGGGTGGCACTCAGGCCTCAGCCCCAGCTCCCATGCTGCCGCTGCCACCGCCACAGTGGGTACGAGGCTGAAGCTGGGAGCTGATCTCAGGCCCTTCCACTCATGGCTCAGTCTTCAGCTGCCGGGGGCCCAGCTCGTGGCCCACCCTTTTGTTCATGAACTCCTTGTTTCTTTTTCTGGTTGCTAGCTACCTTACTCACCTTACCCCCACAATCTTTTAACAGGCAATGCGAAACAGACATTATATACTTTTTTTTAAATCCCACGGTACTTAATATGTTGCTTGATTAAAAATAAGTCTATGTCTGTTTTACAGATGAGGAAACATTGGTCCCAAGAGATTAGTTATTAACCCAACACAGATTAGGTTAATAATGTTTGTATGCGTACTTATCTGCAAACTGAGATAAGAATCCAGATCTCTTGATTTTAAAGTCAGGACTTTTCCACAGGATCATAGTACCCCTAATATATTTATAAAGATATCAATTTCATGTCACAGATACAATAGATAGCTTGTTATAGCAGCTAGAAGAGAAGGTCCAGGTCCATTCATTAGGAAAGATGACACACAATCTACTGAAAACATCCATTATGGTTTTTAACGTGAAGCACAAATTGTAAAGAGAAGGTAACATGATTTCATAGAAAGAACACTTTATTTGAAGTCTATAGTCAGTATCAGAGAATCTCAAAAGCGGAAGACCCTTCAGAAGTCACCTCGTTCAGGGCTTCTTAAACTTTTTCAACTCTCAATCCCTTCAGTACTTCTTAAATTGTTGATTGCAACTCCATGTGGGGTCATTCTAGTTCAATGTAGGCAGGATTGAGAATCCTCTCTACAACATGACCCTAAAGTAGCTATAAAACCTTCATCCGAGGAACTTTCATGAGAGGGAAACTTCTCTGTCTCTGTCTCTCTATGCTCTCTCTTTTTCTCTCTCTCTCTTGCTCTCTCTGTTTCTTTTTGTCTCTTGGTCTCCGTAACCTATTCAACCTTTTGTTAGCTCTAATTCTTATGACCATTTTCCTCACTTTGACAGATCTGTAATCTCATTGATGTAGGTATTCTTTCTATGATAAAGCTACCCATCCAGGCAACTGATGGCCCGGTGCTCTGGGCCTGGAGTCCAGAAGACCTGAGTTCAAATCTAGATTCAGACTAGTTGTTTGACCCTGGTAAATCATTTAACCTCTGTTTGCTTCAGTCTCTTTGACTGTAAAATGGGGATAATAATAGCATCTACCTCAAAGTAGTTGTGAGGATTAAATGTGCTAAAATTTGCATAATTCACTTAGTAAAGTTCCTGGAACATAGTAGGCACTATACAAATGCTCATTCTCTCCTTCTGTGTTACTTGACTGTATCCTCTTCTCAATTCCGTTCTGTCAAACTGAGTCTTTTTAAAGTAGAACTCATTATCTTTCCCATGGAACTCACTCAATCTCCGTCTTCCCTATATTAGTTGAGGGCATGACAATTCTTCAAGTTCCCCAGTTTCTCACCCTAGAAGTTATTCTAAACTCTTTACTCTCACTTATCTCTTCTCTGTCCCATCAAATAAGTTTCCAATTTTTGACAATTCCACCTATTCCTTCTCTTTCATAAATGTAGCCTTCTTTCTTCCCACACTTCAACCAGGCTTGGTTCATGACCTCAGCACCTTTTGCTGAAATCATTGCAATAGGCTTCTGTCTTCCCAATAGCCATTGTCTCCTGTATCCAAGCCATCATCTACACAGCTTTCAATTTGATATTCCTAAAATGATAGTTAGAACCTGCTATTTCCCCACTCATGAAGCTTCAATGTTGCCCCTGTTCCCATTGCCTTTTTGTATAAAATACCTATTTCTCTGATTGGTATTTTAATCCTTTCATAATGTTCTACTCCATCTTTACAGGTGCATTACATAATCCTTTCCTTTATTTGCTTTATATTCCATCCAAACTGGCATTTTTGCTACTTCCTTTGCTATTTACTTTACAAGATATTCAATCTCCTTTGCCTTCAATTCTCTTTGACTTTGTGCAGGATGTCCTCCGTGCCCTGGATGCTTTTTTCCTACTTGAAACCCACTGACCCTCTGAAGATTCACCCTGTTTCCTCTTTGAAGAAGCTTTTCCTTTTCTGATTCTCCAATTTTTAGGATCCTGCCTCAAATCTCATCTCAAATTACTTCATAATATGTATGTGTATATATTATGGCATAATTATATATTCTATATTTATGAGTTTATTAACATACTTTATATCCAAGTAGAATATAATCTAGGGGTTAAAGACTGTTTCACTTCTGTATTTATTTTCTTAGAACATAGCACAGTTCTGATGGGTGATTATTAAATCCTTATGATTGGTTTATTGATTATCCCATTTTCTATCGCTATATGGGTTATTGTTTCAAGGAGAAGTTTGGGAACTCAAATGTGCTATGCCATTTACCAAAGGCAATCTGGTCTAATCCTCCTCCTACTATTCAGTTCTGTCCTTATGAAATGTCTGTTTAAGATATATATGATGGACCTGCTCCATAGACTGTCTATCCAACTGAATACATTACTGTGGAAATAAGTGTTCTTCATTTGCTAGCTTTTTCCTGTATCGGTAACTAAGTCAAATTCTTTGAGGAACTTTGTCTTTCATTTAGTAGGCACTTTAAGATTCTAGGAATTGATGCAATAAGCCCAGCGTCATTCCCCCCTCAAAAAACCCCATAAACCTTGATCTGCCATTTTTTGACTTATACCAATTGATCCTATTTATTTCCATTGAAGCCAAACCAAATGAGTCTAATCCCTCTTCAGTTATTGTGGGCTTCTCAATTTCTTTTCATAAGAAAAAAAACCCATCTTAAGTTCCCTTACTAGACCCTAGTATGACATTTTCTCTTGTCATCTCATTATCCTGGTTGCCCTCCTTTGGATGGCCATTAGAATTTCAGTCTGCTTGCTAAAGTATGATAAATAAAAAATATGATAATCCAGATCCGGGTTTGAACCCTGGGTTTTCAGCTTACTACTTCTATGACTTTGAGCAAATGATTTCATCTCTCTGGGCCTCAATTTCCTCATCTACAGATTGAAGCATTTGAACTAGATGTCCTCCTGGGTCCCTTGCAACTTCTTATGGTCCTATGAAACCAAATATTATCAATAATTATAGGAATGATTTGTCTCAATAGAGTATTGAAGGAGGTCATTGACCCATTCACAACCTAAGCAATGTACCTCAATTATATAAGTGTCCTGAAACCTAGTAGCTTCCCAAAGATGGAACTATAATAGCCCTAGATAATCATCCCAAACATATATATATATACATATGTATATATATATATATACATACATGCATATAGATAGATATAGATAGATGGCTAGATAGATAGCTATAGATATAGATAGATATGCAGACAGATATAGATATAGATAGACATAGATAGATAGATAGATATTTTATATGGCTTATCAGGCACTGGCAATGCCTATAAGTATCCTCTTTCCAGTGGATAAGAAGAACAAATGTTGACATTTCAGTCTTTTGATCCTTTATCTTTAAAATGGCTAAGGTAGAAGTGAATGGTAACTTTGTGTTTATCAAGGAGGAAGAAGGGCAAAGGATTATCTACTTATTTCTCCAATTATGTAAGTGGAAGGGCTTAGGAAGCTTACCATGAATTATTGACAACTCAGTTCAATTAAAAAGGAGACGCTGTGCAAAGCAGTGATCATCTGTTCCAAAAGCCCCATTTCAACTGAGACTCAATTCTAACATATTCAATGTTACTCATGGCCACCATTAGAAAAGTTGTTCCATAACTCAACAAAAACAACCTCTACATATGTGCTTCATGATTGAACCCCATGATGTTTGATGCTTTCCTGGTAACTATGAATTGTGATTTGGTCTGTTTATATTGTGTATGTTTGTAATTTGTTTGTATTTGCTCTGAAGTTCAGGTTACTGGCTTTTCCTCCTGAACTAAGTGAATGATATTTTTATGTTGGATTAAAGTAAGATTGTTAACCCCTGAACATTGCTTTCCTTAGTAAAGCAGATCAAAAGAACCTGTGTTGGCAGCACTTGTTGCTGGTCTTGTTGTGTCTTACACCCCACAATAGCTGCTAGCCAAACCGTTGCTACACTCTATCATGAAAGTCTGGCTGTTTTCTCATAGTTGTCATAGAGAGGACTCTGAGTTGAATTTTACACTAGTGAAGTGGAAATACAGACATTTTATACTAGGAAATCTTTGAGCATAAGTTAAATAACAGAACATGTGTTGGTTATCTAAAGACTAGTCCAATAATGCTCTGAAAGGCTAAAACCCATGTTTGCCTCAGAGAGGTAAATTGTTTTGACTGTGCCAACTCTTTTTTTGGGTTTCTTTTGAGGGGCAGAGCAATTGGGGTTAAGTGACTTGCCCAAAGTAATACAGTTAGTACATGTGTCAAGTGTCAGAGGCTGGATTTGAACTCAGGTCCTCCTAACTCCAGGGCTGGTACTCTATTTACTGTGCCACCTACCTGCCCCCTGACTGTGCCAACTCTTAAAGCTCATCTACAAAGTGGTAGATCTGTCATCTGCAACTATGGAGATTACTGATAAGAACATAGTTCTTCAAAGCATGAAGTACAGAAGTGTACAATAGTTGGTATGGGTGGTATGGGTGGTAAGTACTAAATGTGCTAAAGTACTAAATGTTAGAACTTTATCTATATACATCTCGCTAGGATTCCTGCTTTCTCCTTTTACACAAAAGAGGGGCTGTTGCATGATAAATCAATTAAAACTGAGGGGGAATGTAGTATCTAGCTCTCTTTTTCTGAACATTGGTTCTCAGTCCATCAAGTCACAGATGATACTACAGATAGCACAGAACTCCCAAAGCTTCCAAGTCCCACTCTCCTTTCTCCATGTGGATTACTGAATAAGAGCACAGAGGATACTCTATAACTTTTAAATACTCAGAAGTAAATCTCCAAATATAATTTGGATAGATATATCTCCATTCATAAAACAACCAGAGAGCAGCGCCAAAGCCAATAAATCTATGAGGAAGAGTCAGCCTTCCTCCTGATTCAGTTGGTTTTTCACATAGTCCATCAATCTTGTAATATCTCTTCTAATAACTCATATTTTCCTAATAGTAGAATGGACTCATATGTCAAGCAATGATGTCTGGACAGGAAGCATGGAATACTGAAAAGATGATGAAACTCACCAGACTCAGACAAGGTATCTTGTTATAATCCTTGGTTTTGGTACTTGTGACAAAAAATAAAAAAAGATATCTGTCACTGTTTTGACAATTGGCTAGTTAATTCAACTCTCTGGGCTTTGGTATCTTTCTATATAAAATGAGGCTAAGAATACTTATACTACCTGTCTTTCAGAATGTTGACAAAAAATATTTTGTAATCTTTAATACACCATATAAATGTCAATTAGTATTAGAATAATAATAGCTACCATTATTTTGCCCCTTTAAGGTTTGCAAAGAATTTGACATATTTGACATACAATATCATTGGTCCACATAATCACTGATGCCATGTCCTCTGTGGCAAGTTCCATTTTTGCCTCCATTTTGTAGAAGAGGAAATTGAGGCTGAGACAGGTTAAGTAACTTGTCTAGGGTAGTACAACTTATAAATGTCTGAGGTGGGATTTAAATTTTGGTGCTCCTGGCTCTAAGCACTTTATTTATCTGTCAGAGCTGCTTTTAAAAATATTTCTTCATTAAGTGGAAAGTTACACAAGATAGCCTCTAGGTCCTGTTCCAAATCAAAGATTGTACAATTTTGTTAAATTATTCTACTGTTAGCAATGTTATATTAACTAAATAAATAAATGTGCTTAAGAACCTGAGTCATTGCAATTCATTCTCTCACTCTTTTCAAAGAATTTCAAGCAGAAGATAGATTTTTAGAACATTCTGTTTATATTTTAACAATAAGATGACATTCCTAATAGAAATGTTGCCAGATTCTTCACAGAGTAGTTAAAGAAAATAAGACAGCCATGTAATTTGCAGAATTGCGATAAAGTGATGAAAATTTCTAGTTGAACAGAATCCAGTTTTGTTTGAGGAGAACAATTAGTCTATTTTCTCATAGACCACAAAGTGATTAAAAAATATAGTCAAAATTATAAATTCTTTCCTACTGGAATCAGGAAACAACAAATACTTCTATTAACAGAATTAACCATTCAGTGGATATGTATTTTAAAAGGACCTCAATTTCCATTTCACAAGTTCAAATCAACTCCCCCCATTCATGTCTTACTAGTTGTGTTGTTGTTGTTGTTTGTGAACTGCTATGACAAATAAAAAAAATCATCATCCATTCCCATCCTTTAAAGGATGAATCTTTACTCTTAACTAGGCCAGTCCTCAAATGGCAGGCACTTCTGGAACTATACTTAGCCTTTCTTCCTGGAAAGGACTCTGCTAGAGCAGAGCCTTTGAGATCTAAAGATTGATTCTATGCCATAATGGGACACCATAAGAGGATTTTAGTAAAACAATAGTTGAATACAAATTATAATAAAATATTGTAATAAAAATAACAAGTTATTTCTAAAATATATGCCTGGTCCCAAATTCATTTTGCTCATAAGCCTTAGGCTACTTTAGAATTAAAAGCCAAACAACATTTGGCTCTTGAAACTTTTTACTCAAAGTAAAACTTAATTGATGGATGCAACTGCCTATAATTTGGGGACATCCTAACCCCAATCCATTTTAAGAACTTTTTCTTGGACCTAAAATAATTATCTTATCGATAAAAGGGAAGTTTCCAGACCCAAGGGGCCCTATCTTCATTTACAAAAGAAAATTACAACTTTCTGCTCAGTCTAAAAAAGTGTCCTCTTGTATCAATTTGATACTTTTGTTATAGGACAAATCAGTGCAAACCTTTGAATAGTCACACTTGAAAATAGAAAATTTTTTTAAAAAACCACTTGTTTATTTTCTTTATGTAGTTAGCTTCTTGCTTTACCAACCCACCTTAGTATTTCTACTGATACTTGTGCACAGTGGGCAGATGTCCACTAGGTCTCTTAATGATACTTCAGTTTCATTGAACTGAATAGCTCCACATAGCTCCAGCTTGATCTCTTATTATTAAGTCTTCCAATACATACTAGGTACTAGGTCTTCTCTCAGTGAGCAACTATTTCTACTGTCTTCCCTAGGTCCTTTTACCTGTTGACTGCAACAAAACTAAGCTACAATTAATTTGCAAGCCTTTCTTTGACAGTGTAGACTATGCCTAATAGTCACTGGAAATCAAACTCATTATGTAATGATATATGGATGTACTCATATAAGAGTGACAGCTTGGCACAGTGGAAGGAATGGTGGATTTTGAGGCAGACAATTCTAGTCCTTGTGCATACTACCCATATGATTTTAAGCAGCTCAGCCACTCTGGATTTAAATTTATTTATCTGTAATATGAGGAGATTGGATGAGACACCTTTAATATACTTTAATATACTCAATATACCTTTAATATACTCTAAATATATCATCTTATGATTTACCACAAAATGACATACCAAAAAGTTATTCTTAAGAATTTATCAAATAACTTTACACTTCAATCTATTCTAATAACTTTGGAATTTTTGAGTGCCTAATAATTAAAAATAAGACCTCATATTTATATGATATTTTCATACACATTATGTCATTCTGTCCTTGCACCAAATCTGGCAGGTTGGTAGAATTAATATCACAATTCTCTTTACTGAAGATGAAGTAATGGACACTTCTCTAAGTCCTATATTTTCTCTGTCACACAGCCATTATACCAGAGGCAGAATCAGAGTCCCAGATATCTGTCACCCAGTCCAGTGATGTGTCTACTAAATTGTTTTGGCTACATATTAGGAGGGAAATATGTGTTCACATAGAGCAGAACAAAACTATCCCCAGTTGCCTTGTGTATTTTTTTCCTGATATGTGCATGATAATATCTAGATGTCAGATATTTTTCAAACTCCTGAAATTTGTGTTATCAAAGTATCTTTGAAAGTGTATAATAATTATCCATGCTATAAATCAAAAGATTGCCAGCAGATCCACTAAGGCTTTAGTTCTAAAAATATAGATTGAAAAGTTTAAATTTTAGGATCATAGTCTTAGGGTTGGAATGGATCTCAAGTATTTTTTCTTCCAAACACTACCTAAATCATGAAATCAAGAATCCCATATACAACTTCCTCTACAAGTAGACATCTGAATTCTGCTTAAAGGCCTTCATTGGTAGAGAACATACTCTCTGTAGAAATGTCTCATTGTACCTTTGGACAGCTACAGAAAGATCAGTGAACTTCAAAAGAGAACATGTATTTTAGTTTTGGCTTTCTCACTTACTAATAAAATGATTAGAAAAAAATTGTTTTCTCTTTATAACTTTCCTCCTGGGGATAATACCTACCTGTAAGGTCAAACTCACAAAGCTATTGTGAGGAAAATATTTTCTAAGACTCAAATATTATGCGATTATTATTATTATTATTGCATTACAGTCTTACTGAAATCATCTCCTGTGTCATGGACATGGACCTGGTTTCTGAAGGTTATCCCATTGGAACTTAAGCTTTTATAGGTCATATCAAGCTGGAATAAGTTTGAATAAAATTATTATCAAAATATGGAGATATTTGTTGTAGAAGAATTAGAGTAAGTTTATTTTAGCAGTTTCCATCAAGGTAAAGATTGGTTACCAACCAATTCCTTTTTTAAAAAAAAATAGCCCAGTAATTCATTATACCATGTATTGAGACATCTATAGGAGTATCCAAACAAAAGAAATCATAAATCATGTTGAAGTGTTAATATAATCATCTTATACTATCATTGTCACCATCGCCATTGTCATCACCATCCAGAATTTTTTTCTCCTTATATTGGCACAAAATCTAATAAAGTCTTAAAATACTTGTAGATTAAATAGATCTTTTCCTTACTGTAATTTCAAGTCAATGATTATAATTGTTCCCACTAGTCATAGAAGGAATAAGCCAAATCTCTCTTTTACATAACAGGCCCTCAAATACTTGAATATAGTGAAAATGTTTCCTCCTACATCTGCTCTCATACAAGCAATTTTTTGTTAAACCAAACATAGTTTGGAGCCCCGTCTTCTAGTCTTCTTCAGAATATCCACCAACTTAACTATTCCTCTTCTCAAATGTAACCATTAGAAGAGGAATGTGATTTGTATGTGAATCATTGTGGGGCATCTCAATACAGGTCCATTGCTTCAGGAATAGTCACATAAATAATAAGAACATACATGCTCAACTTCTTTAGAAATAATAATAATAACTAGCCCTTATCTAGAATTTTAATTTGATCCTCACTATAACCCTTAAGGTAAGTACTATGATTTCCCCCATTCTACAGAAGAGGAAATTAAGGCAGACAGAGATTAGGAGACTTGCTTATAGTCATAAAGCTAGTAAGTGTCTCATGCAGGAGTCAAACTCAGTTTTTCCTGACTCCAGGTCTTCCTCTATCCACTGGGCTACTTAGTGGAAGCCTATGGGTTAGTAATTTGTATCATAAAAAGGAGCCCAGCAGTCCTGGAAACCTCATAAATGGCCCTTCATTGCTTATCTTTACTCTTAATGTGGCTGCTCTAGATTAGGTTGAAAGTGATTTATTTTCAGACTTAAGTTTTCCCTGTTTATTAAAATCATCATTTCTGAGTCTGTTACCCTTAATGTTAAATTGTTCTAAACTACAGCAGTATCATTCAGCCAATCAAGGAGTAGTAACAAAGCCTTACTGACAGCTGATTTCTCTGAACATCTCCAACAAACTCCTTTTGCCTCTCCCCCAATGTTTCTTCTTATCCTATTGTTCTTTGACTTTTTTATCTCAGACTTCTTACCTGTATTCTATATACTTCCATGTCTTAGAGTTTCCTGACTTTCATTGATTAACCTTTCTTTTCAAAGTCAACAAGTTGCCAACTTTCACACATGAAATTGAATCTTAGAAAAAAAAATAAAACCTTACCTCTACCTCCAAACTGTCACACAATTTCTTACATTGTTAATTCTACCATTTTAATTCATAAAAGTTATAGGCTAATTTGTTGAGGTATCACAAGTCCCTAGAGCTTAACACTGTTCATGTCTAAATAAAATATCTTTTTTTTACCATTTATAAATTTAACTTATTTAATATTTTTAGTTTTCAGCATTGATTTTCACAAGAGTTTGAATTTCCAATTTTCTCCTCATTTCTACTCTCCCCCCCACTCCAAGATGGCATATATTCTGATTGTCCCATTCTCCAATCAGCCCTCTCTTCTATCACCCCACTCCCCCAAACCCTTTTCCCTTAATTTCTTGTAGGGCAAGATAGATTTCTATGCACCATTGCCTGTATGTCTTATTTCCTAGTTTCATGCAAAAACATTTTTGAACATCTGCTTTTAAAACTTTGAGTTCCAAATTCTCTCCCCTCTTCCCTCCCCACCCACCCTCCATAAGAAGGCAAGCAATTCAATAGAGGCCGCACATGTATCATTATGTAAAACTCTTCCACAATACTCATGTTATGAAAGAATAACTATATTTTGCTCCTTCCTATCCTATCCTATCCCTTTTTGTTCAATTTTCTCCCTTGACCCTGTCCCTTTTCAAAAGTGTTTGCTTTTGATTACCTCCTCCCCCT
>JAQQSZ010009173.1:0-12841 GCA_028646595.1 Phalanger gymnotis
GTGGGGCCCTGCTTCCCTCTGCCACTTTGTGGGTTCTGCAGCTCTAGAATTGGTTCAGAGCCATTGTTTTATAGGTTTTTGGAGGAACTTGGTGGGGAGCTCACGCCAGTCACTGCTTCCCAGCCGCCATCTTGGCTCCGCCCTCCTGCTGTTCTAATTTTTTATGACTATAGATCATTTGTATAGTCATTTCTTAATCTTGAACCCTATTTTCTGACATGTTTTCACCCTCTTTCTCTGTACTCACCTTTGCATTGAAATAAATGAGCATTAAAGTATTTTATGTTGATTTAATCTGGTGGGTCTTATAGCAAGGTCTTTTGGTGTTGCATTTTGTTTTATAGATATCTTTTGTTTTTATATCACAATCATTAAAATGGATTAAATTCTTCTCTGTTTGGCAGTTATTTTTGTGGTGATCTTACCTATATTTTTCATGAGTATTACAATCCAGGATACTCTCCAAGTGTGCTTTGACTCTTGGAGAATTCCAAGGTCATCTCTATGCTATGATGTGGTATCAGAGCAGACATTTACTAAAGAAAGCAGAAATTAACTGCTGTTCAAACCAATGTGAGAACCATTCCCATATTTGTAAGTATGCATGTTGGTCACCCTTGCTTCCTGAGGCTCGTTTCTCAAGGACAGATGCTTTTCCAAAAGTCCCCTTAAATGTTATTTTTTCTAAGAAGCTTTCTTATTAAGAGAACAGTGGTAACTTCACGTATCTAAGTTAACTTTTAAAATGGTGTGATTTACTTGAAATTACCTACTGAAATATGTATGTTTTCTGTGCTCATAGGGAGTGAGCGGTGCTTTGACAGTGCTGATGAAGGATGCAGTCAAGCCCAATCTCATGCAGACGTTAGAGGTAAGCCTATCAGTTTTTAATCACTCACTATGTGGCTTTAGCACAGAATGAAATGTATGAGAAACACACAAGTATTCTCTAAAGAGAGATTCCACTAGTATGTAGCATATTCTCCATCCCACCAGTTGATTCGTATCTATTTTCTCCACTTTTTCACAACCCAAAAAACGAAAATCGATTGAGCAAATATCTATTGAGAACCAGCTCTGTGCAAAAACCGTGCTAGACGCTGGGAATACAAAGATAAAAATGAAAAAGTCTCTTCCCTCAAGGAGCTTACATTCTATTAACATCCTGCATTTCTTTTTATTAGACATAGAAGTTTAACAGTAAATCTTGGTAGAAAGGTAGTACTAAATAGCTCCCTTTGAGAGCAGTTTTTCCTAGTTCTCATTTAGAGTTGGTTGGGCCCTTGGACTTCTAAATAATATCTAGTCCAGCCTCTTCTTTTTCTAGATAAGGAAGCAGGCCCAGAGGGGTCTCATGACTTGCCCATGGTTGTCTAGGTAGCCAGTGGTGCAGAGCAGGGATTTAAACTGGGTCCTCTGATGTTCTCTTGTAATCCAGGTTCTTGTCTCAAAATTAAGGTTCAGAAGTATATCTCATTGCTATCTCTTAATTTCCACAGGGGACCCCAGTGTTTGTTCATGCTGGACCATTTGCCAACATCGCACATGGAAATTCCTCAATCATAGCTGACAGGATCGCACTGAAGCTCGTTGGCCCTGAAGGATTTGTAGGTAAGAGTTTGTTTAATTTTCAGAAAAGAAAAGTAAGTCACCCTAGCTTTTGAGTTTGTTATAAACCAAGCAGCAGTGGAAAAGGGTTGAGTTTTCTCTTGCCTTTTTGCAGTGACTGAAGCAGGATTTGGAGCAGACATTGGAATGGAAAAGTTTTTCAATATCAAATGCCGATATTCTGGTCTCCGTCCTCATGTGGTGGTACTTGTTGCCACCATTAGAGCTCTCAAAATGCATGGAGGAGGCCCAACAGTAAGTACTGAGATCCAGTGACATTTATTATAAATGGGTCGTTCATTTAGCAAACACTTGAGTGCCTACTATGTGAAGAGTACTGTGCTAATAAGCGCTGCTGGCGAAGCACCATGCTCAAGTGTCATTGTAAGGTAAAGCAGTGAGAGGGCTAGAGCCTTCTTTGGTTGGGTGTTTTCTTAACAAGCCCTCATGATGAATTATTGCTTGAGAGCAACATAATTAAGTAAATGAAATTGTTTACTCAGGAGCTGCTGAGCATTGTGAAACTCTGTGTGTGTATGGCGGGGGGGGGGGGTGTGCACGCACGCGCGCATGTGCTTGCATGCAGAGGGGATGCAGGGCATACCTGTTAGTAATTTGTGCATTAGGAAACAAATGCAAGAGAAAATAGCACTACATTAAGTGAGACACGGGTTATTTAATTCCAAAGGAATGTTTTCAAAGTTAATGGTTTGTATAGAAATGGATGTTGTTTTCACTAGAACTGTTTCTTTAGTGAAATGGGAGAAATAGGAAAGAAGACCAAAAATAAACTGGGACTAGTGTCTAGATCAGGTACAAACAAAACAAATGGGACTTCATGGAAGAAACAGCCTTGATCATAAACAGAATCTTGTTTTCAGCTGAGTAAAAGGATGGAGATGACAAAAAAGATTACCCTTTCCTAGTACTAAGTTCCTTGTGAACAGTTTTTAACCAGAAAATCTCACTGACTAAAGTTGGATGCCCTCAGGTGATTGTGATAAATGTGACAAATCTCTTGCTTGATGGTATTTGAATTTTACTTCAAAGACTGTTCTCCTAGAAAAGATTCCTAGGCTTATCTTGCTGAATCTAAACTCTGATTCTCTAGTCTAAATGATCTGGTACAGTCATATGCTCACCCCTAAGACTGTTAGAGTGAATCAGAAACCCCTCATTTATGCCTAGGCTATTCTCCTTGATTCCTTTTTCTCAATAGCTGAGAGGTACCACTAGCAGACCTAAGATTCAGGTGAGGAAGAAGAAATGAGAAGGTTTAGCAAGAGAGACAGACAGACATGCTGGGGAATGGCAGAGTAACAGTCACTGAAGACACCTGTGCTACAAGCAGCCTACCCCAGCTTAAACAGAGTTCACAGAATTTCAGAGTTGGTAGGGACCTCAGTGACCATATAGCCCCACCCATGTGTGAAAAGAGAAGACCCTCTGCAATACCTAACAAGTAAGTCATCCAACCCTGGCTTGGAAACCTCCGTTGAAGGAAGAGAATGCCGTCTAAGATGGCTTATTCATGATTAGGAAGTCTTTACATGCATGATCATATTTCTGCCTTCTGGCGCTAAGCAGAAAAATGTTAATCCCTTCAAAAACTTAAAAATGGTTGGACTTTGTATTAAAAGGCTTGGTTTTGATCATTCTCCTGCTGCTTACTATTTGTATCACCTTGGACAAATCGCTCCCCCTCTCAGGGTCTTGGTTTTCTAATCATCCAGAAAGTGAGAGAGTTAGACCAGGTGATCGCCATGATTGTAAATCTATGATTTTTATGTGTGTTTCTAAGTTTTTTTCTTAAATAGGCTAATTATCTTGCAGTTTCTTTCCACCTCGTATTAGGATTTCTAGTCCATTTTGTATACTAGAGTTCAAATTGCTTGATAGTACAACTTATCAAAAAGCTGTGGATTGAGGCTTAAAAATTTTTTTCCTACATCCTTTGTGCATGGAATTCTACACACATATGTATGTGCGCATGTACGTATGCATGTCTCATTGGCTGAACGTTTAACTCTTATTCCTCTGGGATTTGTTTTACCTTTAAGTCAATCTGTAAATCATTGTGCTTTTTGAACATCTATGTGCAAGGTACCATCCTTACAACAGAGTAAGTGTCCCTACCTCAAGTCTTTCCTTATTCCAGTCCATCAATGTCAAATTGAAATCTTCCAAAAGACTAAGTCTGACCACGTCACCACCCCTTGCTACACACATGCATGCCCACACATATGACACACACACACATACACACACCCCTACCTCTACTCACTAAACTAGTGGTTCCCTTTCACCTCCAGAATCAAATATAAAATCTTCTGTTTAGCATTATAAACCCCACATAACCTGGCCTCCTACCTTTCTAATGGTCTTGTTCCTTCTTCCATTCCTCCCTACCATATCCTCTGTAATCCAGTAATACTGGCCTCTTTGATGTTCTTACACAAGATCCTCATCTTCTAGGTAACTAGGTGGAGAGGTGGATAGAGTGCCAGGCCTCAAGTCAGGAAGACTCATCTTCCTGAGTTCAAATTTGGCCTTAGACACATTAGCTGTGTGACCCTGGGCAAGTCACTTAATCCTGACTGCCTCAGTTTCCTCATATGTAAAATGAACTGGAGAAGGAAGTAGAAAACCTCTCTTATCTTTGTCAAAAAAAATTCCAAGTAGGGTCATGAAGAGTCAGACATGTTTTCCACGTCTAGAATTTTCTCCTTCCTAAATTCTGCTTTTTGACTTCCTGGCTTCCTTCATGTCCCAGCAAAAATCCTACTTTCTGTAAGAAGGCTTTATTGATCCCCCTTAACGATAGTGCTTTCCCTCTCTGATTATTTCCAGTTTATCCTGTCTTGTTTGTGAATTATTGTTTGCATATTGTCTTCCCCATTAGATTGTAAACTCCTTGAGAGCAGGGCCTGATTTTTGCCTTTCTTTGTATCCCCAGTGTTTAGCATAGTGCTTATTAACTTGTTGACCTGACAAGAAAATAAGTATAAGACAGATTTTAGAATTCACTTGCACATCTTAAGAGACTACAACCCGATAATCCTTTTTATGTACCAAGATGTAGTAAAAATCCAAAAAAAGCAAAGTAATGGTGTCTTGATAATGCCTGTTGATGACCATTGTGTCTAGTAGCAGATTATTTGTTCTGTCAAGAAAATGAGCATTTTGATCATTTGTTTTTGGAACTTAAATCTTTGCCTGAAGGTGCCCCGTAGACAAGATAGCCCTCCTACCTCCCTACTGATGCTTGTATTTTTTACTTATGTTTATTCTAAACACATGTTAGTTTCTGGTTTAGTTCAGGGAACTGACATGTTTGTCATACAGTACTGACGCAAGTGTCAGGAAACGTTAAGCTACTTCCAGCTGTTTGTTTTCCTATGTCTTCAAATAGATTAATGTAGTTGGAAAGATAAAGAATTTGTTGTTCACAAGGGAAAGTATAAGCTCCTTAGCATGAAACTCAAGGTCTCCGTGTGCCAGTGAGCTCCACAAGCTTCCCTTTCTGATCGTTCTTTCACTACTCCACTGAAGCCCCCTGCGTAAGCCCTTGACTCCTGTCAGACGGGATCACCCAAAACCATGCTTCCGGCTCATGTTCTTTTTCCTGCCTTGAATGATGTCCTCTTTCTGTCAGTCCAGGTCACAGATATCTTTCCATCTCTACTTCTTCTGTGATGAGTTTCCCTAATCTAGCCCATTGGTGTCACCCTTGTGAACATACAGCATGTGTATTCCATCTTTCTTGTCATATTTTATGATTCTTCATGCAGATATGTCTTTGTCTTCCCAGCAAAGATCTCATCATGTACCACCTTGTGTTCCCCCAAGGCTCTAGTTGATGCCTTAAACAAAAGAGGTGCTCAACAAATAACTTGCTATCCATGTATGCTTATCTTTACTTATTTCAGTACTTTCCTACCCCTGATTTCAATGGCATATGTGTTCCTGCCATCACTTCTTTTTTCTTTACATGTTATTTTTGAATCAGTATGGCCAAAACATCAGTTTTTCACTGACCAAACCTTTTAATGATTCATCTCTCTGAATATACAGTTGCTGGGCTCATATTAGAATTCAGGGCACCACCACACCATGGTGAGGCATTTAAGATAAATGCCAAATAACTGAAAGCTGGTAAAATGTTGTGGATTGGGAAATATGTGTCTTTGGGAGTAAGACCTATATTTAAAGGCTAAAATAAAGTCACATATGGAAAATGCTTCAATTCATTGGTGTTTGGTTTCTCTTTCTCTCTCCCCTCCCCTCATCCAGGTCACTGCTGGAATACCTCTACCAAAGGATTACATAGAAGAGGTAATCTTGAGCATGAATCCTAGACTGTCTATTTTTGGAAAGAGCACTAGATTTGGAGCAGATGACTCAAATTCAAGGCCCAGCCCTGATACTTACTAGGTGCAATACTATGGGCGCGTTGCTTTGTATCTCTGAATCTCAGTTTGCCCATCTACAAAATGGTCATAAGTAATTGCACTCTGAGTCTCACATGGCCGTTGCAAGGAAAGACATGAAATGCCATAAAAATGTGAATATTATTATTTTTACTGTACATCAGTGGTTTTAAATGTATAAGTTACCTGTCATGGTCCTCCTCCATTTGGTGTATGGGTTGATCCAAAGTGGAGCCCTTCAAAAATGTTAGCTCTTTTTAAAAATATATATTCTTTTGTAGGTTTGAATTTTATAGGCAGCTAGGTGGCATAGTGGACAGAGTGCTACGCCTGGAGTTAGAAAGACCAGAGTTCAGTTTCAGGCTCAGACACTAGCTGTGTGACTCTGGGCAAAGTCAATTAACCTTGTTTGCCTCAGTTCTCCATCTATAAAGTGAGCTGGAGAAGGAAATGATAAACCACTCTAGTATCTTTGCCAAGAAAACTCAAAATGGGTAACAAAGAGTTAGACACTACTGAAATGACTGAACAACAAGATTTGGACGGAAAACATAGAAACAAATTTTTTTAAAAAATCCATCTGCGTTTATGATTTTTCCATTTCCATAACAAGAAGGAGACCACCCCTCAGAAAAGTTTGTGAAGCACAAGCCCGACTGCAGTTTATATTTGTGTTAGCCACTTGCCTCTCAAAAAAAATTTTTTTTTTTCTAGAAGCAAGCTGGAATGTTTGCTTAAAAGTGGTTTGTTTCAAAGGGCAGAGTCAGCTGCTGTCACGGGTCTTCAGTTCTTCGCATTCTAATGAGTTTCCGCAATCGTCTAACTACTCAACTTTGCGTCCCCGTTCCATTTGGAACAATGGAAATAGGCAACTGGAAATCTCTTGTAACCTTGGCTCAATCTTATAAACTTAAATTTGCCTTTTATGGCTATTTTGTAAATTTGAAGTATTAGGTAAATTCATGCCCTTCTGCTTCTCCACAGATTTCTTTCCTCAATTAGAATGACCACCCTGGTCCTTCAGTTTATGTCTTCATTAGCAAAACATATGTCTATTATAATACATTATTATACATGTGTATTGCATGCTACATTTATGTTGCACATACACATGTAATATGTGTGCGTACATATGTGCACAGTTAGGGGCGCAGAAGGTACGGGCGTGGAGCTAGAAAGACTCACTTTCATGAGTCAAATCTGGCCTCAGACACTTACTAGCTGTGTGATCCTGGGCTAGTCATTTTACCCATTTGCTTCAGTTTCATCTTCTGTAAAATGAGCTGGAGAAGGAAATGGCAAACCGCTCCAGTATATTTGCCAAGAAACCCTCGAATGGGGTCACGAAGAGCCAGATACAGCCAGAACAACGGAACAAACCCAGGTGTTCCAAGGAAGAAAGTTTGATTTTTCACTTGAGTATGATGGACTTATGTTAAATTCATCTCAGAATGCTTGAGGCCGATTGAAACTAAGAATAAAGGACTTAGGTTGTGACTTCACCTTCACAAAACCATTCTTATTTTCATTGTCAGTCATGAGAACAGCTTTCTTTGTTTCTGGAGTGGTAGTTGTACAATGAGGCACTTCTGAAGAAGGCAGCTCTGCTACCTCCACAGTACTTTTGTTGCCTTCATAAAATATTTTTCTCTCTTACCTTTTGCAGAACCTGGAGCTGTTGGAAAAAGGCTTTTGCAACTTGGGCAAACAAATTCAAAATGCCAGGATATTTGGCATTCCAGTAGTAGTGGCTGTCAATGCATTCAAGTAAGTGGAAAGAGGAGTCAATGAAGAAAGAGAGTTACCAGGCGTGGGGGCACACAACTGTAATCCCACCTACCAGAGAGGATGAGACTGGTGGATCTCTTGCACTCAGGAGTGAACTACAGTAGGCTAAGACAATATTCACATTAAGTTTGACATGGATACAGTGAGCCTCCAGGAGCCAGATGCCATTAGGTTGCCTAAGGGAGACCAAACCAGAGCAGGTCAAAGTTCCCGTGATGATCAATACTGGGACTTGGCCTCTGAATAGCCCTTGTACTTTCAGCCTGGTTGACATGGGGGAACCCAGATTTTAAAAAAACAAAAACAAAGTTGCCCTGAAATGTAATTGAGTTATTTATGACTGTAAAAAGGGGGTGATGATAACTTGCATTGTATCTCACAGGGTTGTTGCGAGGAAGGTGCTTTGTAAATCTTAAAGTACAAAGTACTATACAAGTGAGAGTTGCTCTTGTTGGATTAGTTATTAAGCTGTTTGGGGCGTTCTCACTGGCACTTTTATTGGATGTGATCTGACTCTCCTAGGAGGACCTGACTGCCTTTTTGGGGTACAAATACTCATGGCAGAGCCAGCAGATTGGGTAATGGAACATGCCTTCAGGAGGGTTGATATATCCTGCCTTGGGTCATATTAGGGTTATCAGAATGTCTTCACCTTACCAGTTTTTTATTTTGCCACAAGGTCAGGTATGATATCTGCCCAAATGAAAGAGAACAGAAGACATGGGTGTAGAAATCCTGACCCTAATATTTAGACAACAACGTGCAACCTACCTTTAAGTGTGTAGGTTAATTACATCGTGTTTCTGTCTGAGTTTTCCTATCACCAGGCTCCAAGGAGAGAGTGATTTGCTTTTTTTGTTGTTGGAATTATACAGAACCTTTACTCTGCAGAGCTGAACATCTCCCAGTGAATGGAAAAGATGAGGTCTATTGTCTTAGCTGAAGCCCTGAGATAGCATTTAGCTATAAAGTTGTCCCTCTGTATTAGTGATGTGGGGGAAGGAGTGATGCTCCTGTGGTATTACCTAACCATCAGTCTCCAGTTCAGTCTTTTAAATGAATATTCAAGTGCTGACGCCGTGCCAAATACCCGAGGGCCCTTCCAGCACTAGATCTGTTGTAGAATCCTACAGTTTAGAGTTTGGCATTATATTTCACAGAAGGTATTTGGCTTTTGTCATCTCCAAGTCTGTTGTAGGTCTCTACTATATTTAGTAGTTAATTCCTTTTAATAATTTACATCTAGTAGTCAGTCAACAAGCATTTATAAAAAGCTTACTATGGGAGCAGCACCAGCCCTGGAGTCAGGAGGACCTGATTTCAAATCCGACCTCAGACACTAGGTGTGTGACCCTGGGCAAGTCACTTAGCCAATCGCGCCCCTGCCCCAGTAGCATCTGGGACAGCTGGGTAGCATAGTGAATAGAGCACCAGCCCTGGAGTCAGGAAGGCCTAAGTTAAAACCTAGCCTCAGACACTTGACTGTTATTAGCTACGTGACCTTGGGCAAGTCACTTAAACCCTATTGCCTTACCCCCACCTCCCAAAAAAAAAAACTATGTGCCAAGCACTGGGAATACAAATAGAAGTAATAAAAAGGAAGACTGTCTCTGCCTTCAAGGAGCTTACATTCTAAAGTATGGGCAAAAGTCTGACTTGCACGAAAACAACCATGGTTGTATCTCAAGTGCTGTCTTTACAGGACTGATACTGAAGCAGAAGTGGAGCTGGTTGTCCGCCTGGCTAAGGAAGCTGGAGCCTTTGATGCTGTAAATTGCACTCACTGGGCAGAAGGGGGGAAGGGAGCTGCTGCCCTTGCTCATGCGGTCCAGAGAGCATCGCAGGCGCCGAGTCACTTCCAGTTCCTCTATGACGTGCAGGTGAGCAAGGTCTCTACGTGATTGACTGACTGGGCTCTGTCCTGGGTGCTTTGCTGTCCTCTATGTTCTCACTCGGTGCCTTGATCACTTTATCCTAGGAATTTAATTACATTATACAGATGACTCAGAAGAATGTTAAGAGTATTGGTTACAGGAATATTGTGTCAGCGGTGCTAACTTCATACCATGATCCCCATGTGGACCAGGTTATTCCTTATTCCATGGGCACAAACTGTACCCCTGACTCCTAGCTAGCTGTCTTGTAAATGTACTCTGCTATTCAGATGGAGGAGAATAGGAAGAAAGTAGATGGATCAAATCATCTCCATCCCCACTACAAAAACAGTAATTCAACAAGTCAGTCTGGGGAGCCAGTTGTGCTGCTGAAGGGCATTCTGCTATCCACACACTCCATTGGAGGAGGGGTCTTCTCTCCCTGAGTCACATTTAGAGCTCAATCTTTTGTACTTAGTAAGACCTTTGGACTTAATATGTTGTACATGCACACAGGCAGACAGAATGAGTAGCTGTGCCCAAATAGGGGCAACTTAAAAAATAAAAAATCTTTTTCTTACCACCACCCTAAACTTAACATGGGAAGGAATTGTGTACTTTTCAGTTCACCTCCTGATTTATCTGTATTTCAAGCATTCAGTGAAACCCTCAGGTACAGAGCAGAATTGCCTCTGCAAAATTTGATCACTTTTGACATTAGTGAGTAAATTAAATTTGCTCAGGCCCAGCAACCATGTTCTTGTAGCATACACTCTATAATGAAATAAGCTTGATTCACAGAGCGGTTTGTTTTGTTTGTTTTCAATCCTGTGTTCTGAATATTTCAGAATATTACTAGATATAAAACAAGACCAATAACCAGCAAGTTGGTTTGGAACATAAGAATGATATTTTAGTCCTCAGATCTTTTATCTGGGTTTTCGGTGGTGGTGGTGGTGGTGGTGGTGGTGGTGGTGGTGGTGGTGATGCTCATTTTTGATACTGTGGACTTTGAAGTATGATACTTGTGCAGGACATTTTGTTGGAAGAAACCATGTTGAGAGTTGAGAAGCTCTCTTATTATTTTTATTTGTACTCCCTTTTTCTTCTGAATGAGGTAATCGTCTTCTGTGTCAAAAAAAAACCTCATTAAGTTAAGAGAATAGTAACCAATAAGACAGTGCTATGTGGGCATGGTAATGGGGTGAAAGGAACAGCAAGAAGCCATCAGCCTCCCAGCCTTTTTTTCCTTAATCCTCCATAGACCCCTGGATCTGTCTGTCTTGTTTTGACCACACTTCATTAAACTACTGCTTCTTACCAAAATGCCTTCATTGAATTACAGTTTAATGCCACGCTTTCAGCCTTTACAGAGACGTTACCATGAGACTTGTCTATTTTAGTAACACTTCTGTATCTAGGGATACAAGTACAAAGAATGAAAGTCCCTACTTGGAGTGAGCTTACATTCCAATGGGGATACAACAAATACATTTCAAAATATATATAGTATAAATATGCAGTAAATGTGTGTGTATTATATATATATATATGTGCATGCATGCACACAGACAGGGTACAAGGTAGTTTGGGAGGGACAATACTATACAGAAAATAAATGGTGTCTGATTTACACCTTAAAGGAAGATAGATACACTTATGAGGTATCAATGAGGAAGGAATGCATGCTAGACATAGGGCACATCCTGGGCAAAAGCACAGAGACAGAAAATGGAGTGTCATGAGTAAGGAAAAGAGAAATGGGTCACTTTGGCTGGATCATGGAGGATGGGAATAGCAAATACGAATGTCCAGTGAGGCTGGAAAGGTGGATTGGGGCCAGATTATATAGGGTTTTAAAAGCTAAACAGAAGAAGTTCATATTTTATTCTAGGAGCCATTTTGATATACTAGAAAAGAACGCTGGCTATCATGTCAGAAGAACCCTAGCTCTGCCAAATGATCATGCACAAGGCACTTAATCCTTCTATGCTTCTGTCTTAACCTTCTGCAACCTAAGGGAGGTAAACTAGATGACCTGTAAGGCTAATTTATAGTCCTATTAAGACATTATTGGGAAATAAGGTCAAAAAGGTAGATCGTGGTCAGATTGTACAAAGTGTAGCATTCAAAGCTTAGTGTGGTTTTCTTTTTATTTTCTTTAATCAGCAAAGCAGTGGGATCAGAGCTGTCCTTTGGGAAGATGTGCTCTTGGACTAGTGCAGAAGATAAATTAAAGTGGTGGGTAGAGACTAGAACCTAGTTGAAAAGAAAAGAAGACCTAAATTAGGGTAGTAGCCATGTGAATGAAAAACAAGAGACTTATGTGACAGGCATGGCAGAGATGGAATCAACGAGGATTTAGTGACTAATTGAATGTGGGAAATGAGGAGGAAGGAGTTGAAAATAACAGAGATCTCTCCTGGGCAACTAGGAGAATGTCATTAAGCAGGGGTAAGAAAAAATGGGAGGAGGATCCAGGTTTATAGAGAAAATAAGTTAGTTTGAGATGTTAAGCTCGACATACTTGGGTTAGTAAATCCAGGTGAAGCTGTCTGTCAGGCAGCTATGAACTGCCCTGGGAATGGGTACAATCGACGAAGGAGACAAAGAAAAGGGCAAGGACAAAACATGTCAAAAGAACAAATTCTAGGTCAACATTTATTAAGCTCCTACTGTATGCCAGGAACTATGCTAAGCACTGGGGATACAAAGAAAGGTAAAATCAGTGTCTGCTCTTGATAAGCTCACTGTCTAATAGAAGAGGCAGTTTGAAAACAATCATGTACAAACAAGGTGTATGCAGAGCGAACTAGAGATGATTGAATGAGGGAAGGCACTAGCATTGAGGGCGATCGAGAAAGACTTCTGGCAGAAGTTGGGATGTTTAGCTGGGACATCCCTCAGGAAGCCAAGAGACAGGTGGGGGGGGGGGGGGGGGGGCCAGGGAAAATGCCCATAGTCAGCAGATGGACGTGTCTTGTAGAAGGAACAGGAAGTAGGCCAGTGTCACTCAGTCACAAAATATGAGAGGGGAGTTAAGTTGTAGGAAGACTGCAAAAGTAGGAGGGGGTCAGGTTATGAAGGGGTTTGAATGCCAAACAGATGACTCTGTATTTGGTTTTGGAGATAATAAGGGGC